>VYXB01003810.1:1375-39192 GCA_013397135.1 Pachyramphus minor
GGTCCCTTTCTGCCTGGCTGCTCTCCAGCCACTCTGTCCCCAGCCTGTAGCGCTGCAGGGGGTTGTTACGGCCAAAGTGCAGGACCCAGCACTTGGCCTCATTGGACCTCATCCCATTGGAATCAGACCATCTCTCCAGCTTGTCCAGGTCCCTCTGATTAGCCCTCCTGCCTTCCAGCTGGTCAACACTCTTACCAAACTTGTCATCTACCAATGTGCTAATGATACACTCGATTTCCTCAACCAGATAATCAATAAGGATATTAAACAGGACTGGTAATATTTATATATATATATATTTAATATAATATTTTATATAGCAGTATTTCTCTTTAGAAAAATGTATTTCACTGTATATTTTAATGTCATACATATGTATGATGATATACTTCTCCCATGAGTGTTTTATGGGTATCATTATTCTGTGTCAGATCAAGTGAAATCCAGTTCCAAATTAAAACATTTATTTTTTGCTCTCTAAATGTCAACTACTTTATATGTCCAAACCCACATGATAGTTGATATATATATATATATTATCGTCAATATTATATATCTCTACCAGCAGAAACTGCAGAAATACTCACCTTAGATTAGACACCTATATTTGCTCAACCAAATTTTTCTCTGAGATCTATTGACTGTCCTGATTACACTTTTCATTAACATAAATGAGACTAGACATATATGTCACCTCCGAGAGATATGTAACAAAGTCAGCTTATCAGATGTAAACCTTTAATGCCTCCTGTGAGGTTCTACAATGCACTCTTCGTTTTCCCATTTCTGATTTTTTAGTAAGACTTTGGGCTACATTTACTGTACTGTCAAATCATGGATTTTGCACTATTGAAACTTTATCTGAACTCTTTGATGTCTGCTTTGTATTGAAGAAAATAAATTTATCTATTTGACTGAAACTGACTCTCCAAGTCTGACTAGAAGTTTGCAATACTTTCTTCACACTCACTTTCTTGTTGTCAACTTGGAAAATTTTATTCTTCTCAGTATTAATCAGAAGAAAAGAAAAAACTGGAAACAGAGCCTAGAAAACATATTTCCTTAACACGATTGTATAATTGCATTAGAAAAGATTTGCCCTATTCTTCATCTAGAAAAATAGACTCATACTTTCTATGCACATACTTCTTACCTGAAAGTCAAAGCAAATTATCTAGCAAAGGAAAAAAAAGAAAAAGAAGAGAGGTAAAAAAGCATTGTCTTTACTTATTCATGGGTCAAACTAAGCTTTTCTCTAAAATCTTTCCATATCTGTAATACAAAAGAATGTTGTGTACCAGTTCAGCACCCGGACTCTAAAAAGAGACAGCTGGCTGTGGAATAGGGTTATTGGTATTTTTATTACTAAAGAGGTGGAAGGAGAAAAGCCTCTCTCTCATAGTAACTTTATTTTCAACTTAAGGGTGAAAGTTACTGGAAGTCCGTAGCAAATGGACATCAGCATTAAAAGGCTTCAACACATAATGCTGGTAGTACTATTGTATTCCGTTGGGTCAATAAAAAGATTTGAGTAACAAAATTTAGGTTGAGTCAAAATCTATTTACGTAATATCTGATTCTAGCATCTGTGTATGTCTCCTTAAAGAAGTTTAAGATCTTACTGTTTTCTTATTAGGCACTTTGTAACCCATGTACACATCTTCCAGATGTGTTTTGAGAATACCTTCTAAACGAATGATGCAATAATAAGAGACAACCAGGTGATGGGAATATATTTTTTTCCAGATGATTACAAGCCTGAAGTAAGCTGCCTCTGGGCGCTTAATACACTGGCATTCAAACGAAGGACTGATTATGCTTTTTTGCATAAAACATTGTTTCATTTCTCTCCAATCATATTTTTTGGGTATTTTAACATTTACAGTATAAGTTTAACAACTTTTAGCACAATGTGAATTCAGAATCATGTCACGTACAATAAAGATGTGGATCTGCTCTATATCACAGAGCAGCTATCTTATTAGGCTGGCTACTTTTTCTTCCAGCTTGAATGGTAGTTTAACAACTTTTACTTTGTTAAACAATCTCTCTTGAAAAAGGTGCACATAAACATGAAATTCTGGGATTCTAGTTTTCAAAGAGCACACACAGGGTACTGTACCTTTCCATCCAGGGCTTATACTGTACATCAGTATAAAGTGGGAGCCCCTGGTGGTCTAGTGGTTAAGGATACGGCACTGTAACTGCCGAGGCCCGGGTTCGATTCCCGGTCGGGGAAACTCCCTGGGTAGGTGGAGCCCGTTAGCCCTGTAAGGCAATCCACCTACGTCCTGAGGCCCTCGCTGCCACTGTCCAAGCTCGCTTGGCCCCGGCAGATGAACCTTAGGATTAAAGAGTGGGCTCAGTTCTGCGCGCACTGTGTCCCACCTAAAATAAATCCAATGCGCAGGCTGGAAGGCGTACAAAGACCTTCCTCAGATCTTTGTTCACGAAGTCTGGCCATTATTATTTTATTATTAGTATAAAGTACAACAACATTGAAAGGTTGGAAAAGAGGACTAAATCAACAAATTATAACCCTGATTTCTAAGACAGACATCATATTTTTCAAAAAAGGATGATTAAAGTCAAGTTCCTAAATTTATGTTTAAGGTCATTAAATCACAGGAATTTCTAAGAGTTTTATTTTCAGGAATCCTTGTCACCTTAACGGGTAAAAAGGTAAAAAAAAAAAAAAAAAGAGATTAATTTATATAGATTTTAAGACTTTTAATTTGGTTAAGATGTGTAAAGTAACAATGCATAAAATGAGTACATATTGATTTTTGTCCTCTCTACATCATATGTGCAAGCTGTTTCATTTTCCGAAGCTAGTAGGTTAATTTAAGTAACTGAGATTACTTTGGGGTTATTTTATTTTATTTTATTTATTAATTATAGCTGTTCTTCCTACCTTGGTTACAGATATAGCTGTGACTTGACGTGGATTTCTCTTGGCCATAGTTCAAGTGGCAAGGAGCCTCCAAACCCTCCATGTCACCTTCTCTTTGTAGCACCAGCTGTGTTGGTAGGAATTTTGGGGGGGCTCCAGAAATGCCAGATGAAGGAACTGATCTTCATAAAAATAATTCAGAGCAGAAGAAAAAAGTGAAACCAAAAAGTATTTTTAAATTGAGTCAATTCCATAATCATTCCCCACAGATAGCTGCATCAGTGGAAATAACTGGGGCAGGGCAGCTCTAAACGGCAGCAACGGAACTGGTCGAAGAATCCATGTAGAACCATATCCTGTAAAAGGTTCAGCCCTTTGTTGCAGCCAGTTGATTGCTTACTTCCCCTGATATTTCAATCTTCTAACAGAGGACTCTATACTATAAGCTTTACTTGAGCTAAGTAATAGCTATCTATTCAAGCTTTCATACTGAAGTGCTGTTCTAAGTTGGTGCCAGTAAATGCCATGTGGGTGTATTAAGGATTATGGCACTGGCCTCTCTTCCATTTGTTCAGAAACTGTTCAGTCAGTTGACATTTCTGACATATAAATGACTCTGAATCTCAGGGTTTTGTTTGGTTCTCATTTACTGAACACATTCAAATAGATACATCTAAGACAAACAAAATTAAAGGATTATGTGAACCATAGTGAGTCATTCACCTTACCCACTCAGCAGCCCTAGAAATAGTAAGCATTAGTATTAAAAGGCAATAGCAGTAGGAGTTCTCAAGTAGTATAAGACATCCATCTACTTTTTTTAAATAATGTATTATCTTTAGAGTGCTCCACTCAAATGAAGGAGAATGCTTAAAGAGGGCTTCTCCAGAATCACACAAGAAAGGAGACAACGGAAGTTTTACTCTGAATAAGACATTGTAAGAATGAGACTTGTTAAGATGTGGAAGGTAGAATCTTAGCAAATTCAAAATATTTCATCATAGAAAAATGAAACATTTCAAATTTTCCTACTGCTTTGGATTATTTTGCCTCCATAGACAGAGAATAGATGAATTTAAACAGATGACTGACATTGTGAGGAAGTACTGAGTGCTTACTTCTTGCACTGGTCATTTAATAAGGGCTTTGTTGGGGATTTCAAAGCATTTTCCATAAACAATAGCTTAGCCTTACTCTGCTGCCTCAGTGAACTGATTCACTGTTTCACTTTATATAATTCTACCACATAAAGAATAATAAGGAGAACATAAATTTTTCAGTGGTTCTTTGTGACTCTCACATGCTAAAAAAGAAAAATACTGGCCACACCCATAGGGCCGACCGATGCAGATTTACTTGTGCTGGATATTGTTGACATCTTTCTCACACAAGTATGACCAACAGAATAAATTAAACTGCTGTATTAAATCTATTAAGAAACTAATACAATTTTGTTGTCTTTTACTAAGCACCACATGCCAGGAACAGCTGAGTTTAGAAGAGGCGACTCACAATTTCTGTTTGTCCTGGAACACAACAATCAGGCTGACCCTCTAAACTGACTATGATCCAGCTCCTCTTATGGAAAAGTGCACTGTTACAGAATACAGCAGGAGGTAAGCTAGACCACAGAGATGAAAAACAGGTATGAAGGAGGCAGAAAAACGAAATCTTCCTAGATACAGAGGCATTAGTTAATTGAAGAAGTTCTAGGACTCCACTGAAACCTTGCATGTGAAGTAGAGCAAGCCGAAGCTCCAGCACAGGAATCGTCCTGGACAGGCAGAAGGCAAGCAGGTTTGATGCTCTCTAGTCTTGTAGTACATGCTGTATTGCCCATTGTGTCTCATGAAGGCCTCTCAGCAATACTCGTACTTAATTCTTTACTCATATGATATCTCTATCAGTTGTGCATCACTGGAAGCAAAGCATAGTCATCTATAATTCACTTATTTCCCTTTATCACCTGCAGTCTCCCCACTTCTCAGGGAGCTTGTTACAGTGCCAAGGAGGCAAATCACTCCAAATGCAGTGCAGGTCCTTTCTACTTACAAGTCTTGGTCTTATTCGGGATGAACACAAGTAAACACAGTGAAACATGTGCAAGAGCAAAACTCATTGTATTCAGAAAGAAAGTTAGGATTTAGTCCACTTTTAGCTCTTCAGAAATTAACTCATAGTTGAAATGAAAAGACACGTAATTCAAAAAACAAGAGCAATACAAACAATGAAGAGGCCTTTCTCTCTCTAAAGCACCACACGAAAAAGTATGCTAGCAAAATAGAAATTATACCAGAGCTTAATTTCCTTATTTACCTATGCAATAAATTCATCAAAACATGTATTTTAAACTTAAAGGAAGAACTATTTCTCTTTTTTATTCTTTTCAATAATAATATTTGTAGCGTTTTGTTCATTACTGATTGTATAGTTTTCATAGGCTGCTTGAAGAATTTCCCTGTAAAGATTCCTCAATATTTCATGCTTTGTGAAAGGCATAAAAAAACCTGTTCATTTGAAACTGGCAAATAATAATTCAATCTACACTAAGGAAAAAAAAAAGGAAAAAAATGTTGCTGCATGGAGTAAAGCAAAATGAAGAAAAGACAAACTGCTTAAGTTACCTATGAAAAAGAAGAAACCACTTCAATGAAAATAGAAATGAGAATGTGGATGTTTTAAAAGAATTTCACTTGGTGAAATTTTCCATCAGGAAAATCAATATAAAATGCAAAAAAGTTTTATTTGGTTTCCTTTAGCAATGAATAACCATTGAAAAGCAGATGAGAAAAATACAATCTGAAACAAGTTATGTGCTAAATATCAAACAGCCTGCCATAGTACATTGAAAAGTGTTACATCCCTGCAGATAAAAAGAAAAGAAACATAAAGATGTCAAGAGATTGAAATGAGAGATAAGACAGTCTGGAGATTTTGATAACAGAACATATAAACACTGCAGAGCAAATAAAGCCAGTACACCATTCAGGAGCAAAGTTCACAGAAAGAAAGGAGGATTTCCAAAATGAAAGAGGGGAAGTTTGTACGTGTTACACTACAACATGGATTATGAAATGCATCAACAATAGCTATAGATAGTTATATTGGCTAGACTTAGTCCAGTTCAAGTTTTGAATCTCAATTCCTTTTCTCTTTTCTCCTTTTTTCTTTTCCCCTATAAAGATAATAATTATTCAAAATCCAAGTTTTGAATGCCACGCTATTATAGACAGGTCACAGCTAAATTCAAATATGCAGACAGATGTACCTTCATCAGCATTCAGACTGTTGTACATTTTGTAACCTCTGTGTAAATAAGTAAACATGGTATATGAGTGCCGTCTATCTGGCACTCAGCATGAAAGCTGTACAGAGAAAAAAGTCACTAAAAAGGAACATGCAACAAGCAACAACTCCCCCTCCTTCCCAGTAAATAATTCAGAAAATAAAATCCTGGGCAGACATTACACTGTTATTTATCATGCTCCTAGTAAAGCTCCCTGGTTACATAAATTTTTTATAGCTTTGTCTTAGCATGATGTTGAAACTCTTTTCTGATTTTGGTATGCCTGACCTTTTGGAGTCTTCACAGCTGCCATATTTTAGTCCTACTTCTTAGGGTTCTCTGATTTTCTTCGTGGAGTAATTAATTCTTTCTTCATCCATAAAAGAAATAGATTCTTGAAAAGCTTGAATTTACACCTTACATAAATACCTTAACTGAACATGCAATTAAATACTTAGTAGTCATTTAAAAGGTAC
The DNA here is from genome assembly GCA_013397135.1 of Pachyramphus minor. Classification (NCBI taxonomy): domain Eukaryota; kingdom Metazoa; phylum Chordata; class Aves; order Passeriformes; family Tyrannidae; genus Pachyramphus; species Pachyramphus minor. The sequence goes on from VYXB01003810.1 coordinate 8,031, forward strand.
TAAATACTCTGCATTGCATTAACTACATTACTCATAATAGTCCTTACAGAGCAGACAGCCAAACTAGGAGATACACAAATATCAACAGGTTTAAAAGATCTCAGAGAGTGAATGCATATATCAAGGACAGGTTAAAAGAGAGACCCAAAAAAAACAGGGAAAAAAGGCATTAAATGAGTCCAGATTTTCACTTTTGTGTTGCTATGAAAATTTTTCATCTGTGTTGTTTGTTTTCTCCATATTATCCATTCACCAGCTCTCATGGGAGGAGCTAGTTGTTCTGCCCCAACTTTTGGGAGGATACTTTTAGGACTTTTGTAGTATATTGGTTGTGACTTTTCCCAACTAATTTTCTGATTATGTTTCTGCTTACAAAGGTAAATACGACAAAGCCAACTGATAAGTATGCTTTAAAAAGGTGTCATTTATGACTTTCACAACTTACAATGCAATACAAATAAGACAATTCAGCTTTAGTTTAGAAAAAGGCAAAGCATGAATACAGAGTAGAATTTGGAGATTAGTTCAGTTCTCTAGATGTTTGAATTCAAAGTACCGAAAACTAGATCCGAACAGCTGATGAATACTAATTTCTTCATTGCAAAGTAGTAGATTAAGACTAAATCTTCCATATTTTTGTAAATTTTATAAAGATACTGATAATCTTCTTGAAATTCTATGCAATGAAAAAAACCCAGAATAATCCCTTAAACAGCCTAGTCAAATAATCAATATTTTTTTTCCTTGTTTGAAAAAAATTAGTATTGCCTTCAAAATCTTGTCATTATCATGAAAAGAACATATTTTATTTGAGAATCCAAGACCTTAGTCAATTAAAATAATTCAAAGAGTCTAATCAAAACACGGCAGTTATAAAAATACGGCAGAGTATCACAGTAAGCCATCAGAGTTCAAAGCTGTCTTCCAGCAGCTTGACTCTGTCAGTTGGGTCCTCTAGGTTGTCCTCTAGGTGTCCTTTTGTTCAGTGATTCCTGATGGCTCAGGTTTTCTATTGTCTGTTAACTTTAAAACTGATTATACCTTTAACGATAGCAGGTGTGATTTGTGATTTCTGTTTGTGAACTAGGACTTTTTAGCTTTGTAGTCCAGTAAATACACAGTTAACATTTTCAGCAACAGGCTTTGTAGTGACTTAGTTGGGGCCTATGGACTGATGTTTGCAAAGTTTACTTTGTCTGAATTTGCTTCAACACACCTGGAACTTTGCTTTTATTTGATTTGTCTGTAACAGCAACTTTTTCAATGACTGGGTCTATGCCCAATTTGGTTTACTTTCACTCACGTTTGTACAGTGTAGCTGCAGTTTTTGCATAGACAGAAGTACAAGCATGGGATGGTAAAGAGACAGAACACAGGCTCCAGACCTCAGGGCTATAAACAACTCAAACAATTACAGACAATAGGAGCTGTTCGGGGGGGGGGGTCATTCAGAAACAGAACAAGGAAAAACTAAATCATATATATATCTAAAATGCACTATATGTACAGAATGATTACAGACCACAGAATAAAGCTCAAACTGCAAAGTGGGCTTAACAAAGGCATAAAAATTGCCCTAAGTAAATCTTGGAGAGAGGAGGAAGAAACCATCATAATTAACACCATACTCCTCCATATGAAAGAACTTAGGATGCCGATGGATTGCAATATCCCACTTCAAGCTGAAGCCATTTATCTAAGGATACAGAGAAACTGTGAAAAGATGGGCATAACTCAGAAAAAAAAGGGCTAGATACTAGGATGTGTGCATAACACCTTTAATTCTGTTATAACAGAGATTTTTTTAAAATGTTTTTTAATAATGATAGTACTCTTTTTTTTTCTTTTTCTGCAATAACAGAATCTAGACTAATAAAAAAAATCTTTGAAGAAACTGTTAAGATTTCAACTGTATGAACAGTAAATTTTTGGCTGCATATATAAAGTGTCTGTTGTCCATAATGAAATTTCAGTGCTAAAAAGAGCCTCTGGTATCATTCTGTGTCCACTCAAGCATATCACTTTTATTCAGTGACATCTTAATCTGCACAGACTTGGATCTCACTATAAGCTAAAGCAAAATTTTTAGAAGTTACTTGATCATTAGACAATTGCTAATATACCTAAAAGAAGGTAAAGACAAGTACAAACAAATCCTGATGCTCGAAAACCTGGGACCCTCTACTTGTAACAGCAATAACCTTATTTAAAGAAAATGATTGGATAAAATGGGAAAAAAAAAACCACGGAAGAGATGGATTAGTAACAGTCATTGATAAGGAGAAATAGGAGAGAAAGGATGAAGGGTGTGAAGGATAGGAGTACTGTGAGGGTGAGCTGAAGAAACAGTGAAGAGTCCTGTAAGTAGCTCTAATACTGGAAAGAGACCAGTGTTAGTGCACTACACCCCATCCCTATGTCAAATACTATTGCAAAAGTCAGTGAAGAAGAGAGCATAATTTTTCATTCTGAATTTGTTATCTTCATGTAGGGGTGTCACCAAGTGCTATCTTCATAATTGTCACCTTTGCCACTTTAGGAAATCTTACCATTACTTTGCCTACTAATCATTGTTTTATATAAAAGATCTACTTGTCAGAATATTAGGTGGTCACAAATAAAATAAGACTGGGAATTTAATGATTTTATCCCCACAGTATATAAGGTATATTAGACCAATGTCTGGGTCAAGGTGTAATCCTTGCCTCTCTCCAAAGGAATTGGAATTCAAGACTAATAAATAGTCTTGAATTGAATATTTCAGTCAAGACTGAAATAACTAAATGGCAAAGTGACTGGTTATTCCTTAGTCATACAAAGCACATTGATTCTCCAAAGGCTATAGTAAATGTTTAGATTTACTCCAATCTATATATTAAAAGGATAAAATAAACCTATATGAATTCCTGCAGTTTTTAAATGTAGCTCAATATACAAAAAACCTCCTGAGCTGAGCCCTTCTTTTCGATTCCACTGAAGAGACATATAGATAGTTCTTGGTAGTGATAAATCGTTTCATATCTACTCGGAAGAACTTCACAACCTTCTCTAAATTAATTTCAAAAATCAATATAAAAAGCCAACTGTAGGTCCAAATCCTGAAATTGATGTGTCACCAGAAGAGAAAGTTAATGAAGACAAGATACCACTAAAAGGATTCAAGGTGTTATCAATGAATATTAAAGGCTCAGGCCTGACATCATCCCGACTTACAGCAGCTTTTTATCAGCTTTGGGTCTGACCATGAACTGTAAAGTAACATTGGGCCAGATGCAGCCCAGCTACCTCATAAAAGTGGTTTCCTGGCTCCAGCAGGATCTCCTGATGAGGTAGCCATACTCCTTCCACAGCTTCCACAAGAAGATCTTCTGGAGAAGTTACTTTTCTCCAATGACACATTTCTCCACATGCATTTCCAAATCATGTATTTCAATGGGTAACATTCTTAGATTCCGATAGTCTTCTCTCAATACAACACTTTAAACAAACTTCTCCATACTATACCGTGGACTCAGTGAATAATATCCAATATTTATTAAACATAAATTTTTTTTCACATAACTGGAATGTGAACAATACACTATATCTTTTTTTTGTTCCTTGAACTTCTTTTGTGCTTAAAGCCATTAATTTAGTTCTCTTGTATTCCAGATACGAAAAGTAATTGAACATCCCAAACTTATAGCACGGTTTGGGTGGAGGGTTTTGAGTCTGCTTTTGCATTTTTGAGGTGGTTTTTTGGTGACATCAAGGTCATTTAGTTCTGTTCCTAATAGAACTGGTTATACTTCTGAATCAGCACTATATAAAAAGGTATAAGTAATCAGTTTGTAACTATGAATCCAGTCACTTCTCTGGTTTGCCTGGTTAGAATAAGGAACCTCTCAAACCACTGTAGGAAATAGCAGGCAATTTTTCAAATATTTGCTTTGCCCCATTCAGTTCAATAAGATATACCTAAATTTCATAACCCAACTATATGTTATAACCAGTCATCTATGGGTTTCTCTCCTTCATCTAGTGATTAAGTTCTACTGAACAGGAAAAAAGACGGAGAAAAGCAAAATTAACCAATAACCAAAGGGTCAAAGCAAACAAAAGGTATTTCATGAACTGACCTTCAAGATTTCATCAATGTGAGAAGACAAAATAATGGGAAGAATTGATGGAAAATTTTCAGTTATTTCAAGGTTTTCTACAGCTTTATTGTTTCATGACCTTGCCATTTTTCATTCTCAAAAGTTTCTCTTAATTTCATTTCATATAAAGTCAGTCTGGTTCTCTGAAGATCTTTTGTCTTCACAAAGTTGTATTTTCTAATAAAGCACATTGTGTTATTACAATAATGTTTGCTTATAATATTATGTCTACTAACTCTAACAATAAGTGACCTCAGGATGATGTTTTTGAGGAGGGAACAGGGTCCTGAAAGAACAGAGCTGAAAAAAATAAAATAACCCCCTCTAGAATTAAAAACAGAAATTAAGAATCCTTACTGTAAAATATTAATTGTTCAGACAACAGAAAACACTTTTAGAGGAAAACAAAAAATATGCAAATTAAAAGCAAATCTAAATTATTGTTTTATATGCAGTATGACATTTAGTCTTGGAACTCTGGTGTAATAGTCTTCAGCACTTCAAGACAATCTTATTAAACTATATGATAGAATTGTGTGTGCAAACAGACTAAACTCTGATAATCTATCTAACATGAATTCCCCATTCCAATGAAACAGCTTTCAACATCTGTAAGAAAATGAAAGATTTACTTTTCCAGAGGTTCCAACAGCAAAAGTTATTCTACTTTCAGCAATAATCAACCCTAAATCCACTTCCTAAATTCAATACATGGATTGAATATTTTAGGATTATATCCTAAAAACCAGATTAAATATTCAATGTTTTTTACTTACTCCAGTATCTCTTTTCAGGCTAATGTCTTTATCAAGCTATATTTAATCCTGAGCAGCTCTTTTCACGGTGGTCTGTTAAAACAGATTGTTTCCTCTTCTAATTAGAGTTTCATTTGCACGAAGAGTATCTTTGATTAGAAGCATTTACATCTTATTTTTTGCCACAGCCTTCTGTGAAATCATAATCATTTTCATAGGAATAATTTGAGATATCACAAACAGAAGATTATTAGTTCAAGTAGAGACAATAAGCAGCTAAGATCCTGTTTTCATTCAAGGTTCTTGGCCATACGGAAAATAAGAAAATGGGTTATATAAAAGTGCACAGCATGAGCAGATACTGCATTGAGAGCTCTGAAGACTGATGTTTATCTGCAGAGCAGGTGTCTCTACTTTTAGCTTCTCACATAGACATACTGGTAGGAGTTCCAGCCTTGTTTTGGAAGAACATCTGAGAGAGAGTAAGAAGGTTGCTCACTTACCTTGTTCAACAAGAAAGGGTAACACAGAGACCAGTTACTGTATGAGGAAAATAACAGCTTCTGAAAAGCATTTGATGAATCATTGCATAGCTTGAGAGAAGTAAAGATAATATAACAATATAGAAATTCTATTTTGCATCAGTACAGGTGCATCTTAACATTCTTTAGACAATACTTTGTTTATAAACAATATAAAAATTTGATTTCATTTCTTTTTTAAAAACATGTAGCTTCATGCAGCATTATCAACCACTTTACGTGTAAATGGGATCTTTATTTTTTAACAGCTCATCTGTTCAACCTAAATTTGAAATCATCTGCCTGTGGCAACATAAATAGTTGCTACAGCTTGCAGTTTCGAACTATCTTATACATTTGTACTATTGAAAACTATTTTCATTGTAGTGCCTGTATTCTGGAATTTTGAGCCCTTTCTGATCAAACCTTTTAATTTTGTGTACCCTTTAGGTCATCTTTTAAGAGAAAGATGTTTCTAGAAGCTCACAAGGAGTAGAGAGTGGTTTAAAAAAAAACCAAATTATTTTAGCAAAGGTCTAAAAGTATATCATATTGTATCAAATGCATAGCATTATTACCATCTATGAATCATATAATGATTTTCACAAAAACTGATCCTGTAACTAATTAAATAAGGACCTACACTCATTTGCGCATAGAATTATAAAATCATAGAATTGTTTAGGTTGGAAAAGACCTCTAAGATCGAGTCCAACCATTTATCTAGCCAAGTACTGCCAAGTGCACCACTAAACCTTGTCTTTAAACACCACATCAACTCATCCTTTAATGTCTCCAGAAGTGGTGACCCAACCACTTCCCTGGGCTGCCTGTTCCAATGCTTGACAACACTTTCAGTGAAGAAACTTCTCCTAAGATCCAATCTAAACCTCCCCTGGTGCAACTTGAGGCCATTTCTTCTTGTCCTATTGCTTCTTATTTGAGAGAAGAGACTGATCCCCACCTGCCTTCAACCTTCTTTCAGGTAGTTGTAGAGAGTGATAAGGTCTCCCCTGAGACTCCTTTTCTCCACAACAAACACCCCAAACTCCCTGAGATCCTCATAAGATCTGTGCTCTAGATCCTTCACCAGCTTTGTTGCCCTTCTCTGGACACACTCCAGCACCTTAATTTCTTTCTTGTAGCCAGGGGCTCAAAACTGATTTGTATTTCTATTTTAAAAAGTACTTATTCGCATCAGAATTACAGACCCAAGATGTTTCATAGCAGTGCTACTACCCATGGAGGGCCAAACTGTAAAGGCTTTTAAGTATGGAATATTTCCTGTTCATAGAAGCATAGGGGCACGGAATCAAAAGCTAACAATTTATGGCAGCTTTACAGCTCGCTGTTCATCAGGTGAGTTACAACAGACCATATGTGCACACTTAGCTCACCCTATCTTCTGAGGTAAAATGCATTAGTTTAAAGTAATTTCATAGGGGTATAAATTTTACCTTATCTTTTGGCAAGGTTAAGACGACACGAAGTCCATTCCAGTGATATAGCATCTGTCTGCTGACTTGCTGGAAGGCTGTAATTCAGTCTGGATTGATCCAGATAAAACTCTTAGACTACCAGCCTGACTTCTGTAAAAGGTAATTTTTATTGATCTTGGTGATTGCATAACAATAAATCATCTCTTTCAAAAAAAAATCCAGTCTTTATTCAAAGAGTTGTAAAGAGGACGTTTTACCCTTTTCTACTAATTTAATTGATTTGATTGCATCCCTTTAATTTCTAATTTCAGTAGATTTTATAATTTCATACTATGATTCCTCTTATACCTTTCTCTATCAGATTAAAAAAAAAAAAGCCAAAAAAAAAATAAAAATCACTGGAACTTTCTGTACATTGGAATATTTATACATGATTTTCAGTTTCTTTGAAGACTGCTTTGAGATACATGAAATTTCCAGCATCAGCATCAGCCTCAGTGAAGGAAACCACTTTCAGAAATGCTTAGTAATTAATTTTTCAAATATGTATTTGTGACACACATCTTCATCTCTCTTCATCATCAATACATATTTTTTATATTTTACTAAATACTGACTACAAACATCAGTCTGCTACAATATCATTCTAAACACAGATTTGCAGCACAACAGCAAAGAAGCACCTGTGAATAGTTTATCCAAGATATTTGTAAAATGCAAATACAAATAAAGGAACATGACGACAAAATTTCCTTTTCTTCCTGTCTTCATTTTTTTCTGGTTTCCTACTTTTGGAATTAACAGGATCTTGTTATACACTGCTTCGAAGAAGATTATGAATGTAGTTACTTTATCTTCCATTACTTTTACCTGTTACTTCTCATAAATCCAATATAAACTTTCAGATTCCATAATAATACAAATAACAGCAGCTACTAATCAGTCTAAGCACACCAATTGACTTGAGATTTGCCAATTTGTCAGATTTCTCTTAAAATAATGTAATTTTATAGTCTACTCTTATTTTCAGTTCAGGATCTTACAATCATCAGAATAATCAGATTTTTATTCCTAAAGCCCCTATAAAAGCAAAGGAATAAGAATATGGACTTGTGAGCAATATTACATTATTCCTGAATGAGGTACTGTGAAATTCCTTCAATTTGAATAAGAACAGCCTCATTTCTTTGTGATTTTCCATAGCCTACAAAAGGAGTTTCTACAGTAAATTGAAGATGGCACATATAAAAATGATAACCAGCTATGACTTCAGAGAACTCTTTGCCTGACGACTGTAAGCAAAGAACAACTGTAGTCCTTTTCTAAACCCAGTTATTCCAGGCAGTTAAAGGTCTTCTTAATCTGCCCTTAATCTCCTCTGTTTACTATGGCTGTGTCTCCTCTCATAATGAGAGCAAGGAACTGAGAATGCATTAATGCTCAACCTCAGCCATACTGATCATCACCACTGGTCTACTCTGGCCTCCAACCGGGAGGCCTGGAGACAAACCATCTATAACGCTGCTGCCTCCTTTGAGAACTTATGCAAGATCACTCTCGAGGAGAAAAGACAACGCAGAAAGAATCGCGTCCAGTCGATACCGCCTGGGGAATCTTTTTCTTGTCCCTTCTGCAACTGGACTTGTCTGTCTCACATTTGCCTTTTCAGCCATCAGTGAGCCTGCAGCAAGCATGGGTAGAGCCCTTCGAAATCTTCGTTCGCGAAGCCAAGCCATGATGACATTTTTTCCTTGTTACAACAAACATTTACATCCAGCTCAATAAGTGTTCATATACTTAATGAAAGTGTACTCTGGCACATACTGAAGAAAGTACGTTATGAAACGTGAAACCTATGTTCCTGCAGCAAAAGAACAAATGTACAGCATATAGATAATATTTTTTTCTTGCTCTGCTGAGATACTATGAAGTCTAACATATATTGCTTCATGACACGATAAGTTCACCACTTCACTAAATATGAGATGTATTTTTTTATTGGTCTGAACAATGACCACTAAAGACTTGAGAGCTTTCAGAGATCTACTGAATACTTAAAATTTTGATTATCTTACACTTTAGATACTGGATGTGTCCACGATTTGCTTTATAATAAACAAAGTAAATTATTTAGAAGAGTATCTAGAGTTTTGAAAATTAATTGCCATTTTGGAAAACTGCCTTGCCTTCCAGTGTCAAGAGACTTACATAAAGACAAGTGTCTCTAGAGAAAGAATTTTGTAAATCATTAGGGTTTTTTAAATTTCTTTTTCTTTCAGGCATCATACTGAATAAATCAACCAAAAAACTCAATGTTAGCTCTCCCCCTTACAAAATCCTGTGGTATTCTCAAGAACTGTGAGAAAATACATAATTGTGTGGTTATATAAAACACCTGGACACCTAAATATTGTCATCACATGTCTTTGTATCAAATACTAAGATAACAGATCTCTAAAAACTCTACAGGGATATTGATAACCTACAAGTAAGGAATGAATATGTGATATAAGAGGGATATTCTTTTTGAGAAATTGAGAGTTATGGGTTGAAATTACTTCTGATTAACTAGAAAGTAGTGAATAGTCTATCCTTAATGCCATTCAAATCAAACCATGTCATTGACATTCATGTTATACACTAGTTTCAGCAGAAAGCTAAGCATATCTTTATGTGTTCTATTGAGTCCAACAAGGCTACTCAGTACTAAATAAATTACTCATCATCACAGAATTTATCATTTTGTAAAACAGAGAATAACTACAATAGTTGAGCACTGGCAGTCATGTTAACTGAAAACAATTTACAGGTACTCCAAGGAACAGGTTATGAAAGTTACGTAAGAGATTTTACTTTGCGTTTCTTCAAAGCACACGTGCCTCAGGAAAAAAAAACCAAAACATCATTAGGTGAAAGTAGAATCAATAGTGCAATAACTTCTGCAATAATATCAAGTTTTATGTTTGGAATAAATGAATCAGAAATAAATTAAAATGAAACATCAAAGATATATTTTCTAAACAACAACAAAAAAGCCATCTCAAATATTTTATAATTTTCCATGTATTTAGAGGTCCTGTAATTTTTTAGTGTTTCAAAAATTTATCAGTTGAGAGGGTCCTAGTAAGGAAAAAACTATTTCCTAATATTAATGACCATAAGAACATTGTATTTGATTCTTTGGCACTTTTGTAACCCATATTATTTTCACAAATTAGTAACCTTTCTCAAAAGTTTCAGTCAGCCATTCACATGGTCCTTACACACATAACAAATTGATTAGCTAAACTACCCAGAGATGAAGTAATAGCAACGAACAGGGCATAACTAATCAATAGTATGTGAAGTATCAATTTGTTCATCTGAACTGTTCAGCAAAGGGAACAAAGATATTCACTGACCTCAGGTCATTTAAGCATATAATCTTCTACAGATAATCTTCTACAGATTACAAAAGGGTTTGTTTTTTTACTCTGCACATAACAACTTATTCTCTTAACAAGCTTTTTTTTAACAGAACAATTAACCTTAATAAAAAGAAAGCTATAGACACACTGAATAGTCTTTATACAGAGACTGTATATTGATTCAATTCACAGAACATGTTGTGAGCAAACAGACACTCCAAAGGTAGCTGGTTCCATGCTGACATTTTTAATATCCTTTGAGCTACTGGACCTCTAATTACAGCACTGCTGCCTGGATTTCTAAAAAGCAGTTACTTATTTAAAGGTTGTCCCTACAATTATACTGCCTTTCATCAGATTATTAGCTGTATGGATCATAACCTCATGGAGTAGAACGACTTGTTTTAATTTATAAGTTATTAGCTAGCTTTAAAGCCCTTCAAACAAATAATAATTCATGATACTCTTTTTTTATGCAGGTTGGTCTATTGATTTCATAAAGTACTCTTTAAGATCAGATTAAGCAAGCCTTCAAGAAAAGAGAAGAGAGGTGTATTTCCACCTTTAAGAGCCTTTAAGAGAGCTTTTGAATTAAACCTGTTCCAGCAGCAAAGAAATAGATAATATAATGGTTGCAGAGATCCCCGTTCAGGGAGTTTCTTGGTTCTCCAGACAGAAAAATTAATGTTCCTCTTGACTTTTTATGAAGTGGAAGTCTCTTTTTACTAGAATGCATGTATGCATATGCTTGTGTACAATTTAGTGTATCTAATATCAAACAACACTTGACCTATATGAATTACAGATGCAAGAAGAAAAGTAAGCAATCAGTTGATTAGTTTCACATGTTCAATGTGTGCAAGGAAATCAGATGTGTCTTAATGTCATCTAAAGACTGAAGGTGTTTATTTCAGTGAAATTTGTATCATATTCAGTAACTTCTGAAAAAAAAAGGCAAGGTCCTGTTAGGCAAACTTTTTCAGCTAAACAGACCTCAATGAAAATAAATGTCCAGCTGATATAAAGTCATATTAGAGGTTCTATGATTTATGTCTGGTAACATTTAAGAACGTAATCTATGCCCTTCTTACAATTATTCTGTTATGCTTCAGCTAACAGTACTATGAGCCCAGAGCATAACTTAGGTACCCATCTAGAATTATTTCCAGATAAAACATATTGATCCATCAAAGAAGTACTCCTGGAAAGTACACACTGGCTGGGCTGCCCATATTTGGTATGCTAATTAATATTGTCTTTCCTCTAACTTTGTGAATCTCTCTGTTTATACTCTCCAGAGAAAGAAAAAAAAGTCAGTTTGCATTTTGTCTAAGCCAGAAAAATAAATCAAGTGAATGTCAAAAATATTCAAAGGACATTTTCAAACTATTTTAAAGGACCACTTTATATTCCTGATTTTTGATGAGTGATTCATATTTTTAAGTTAAGCAACAAAAAATCATCATCTTTGCAATAGGAAGACTTTGAGCTCCTAGATGAAATTCCTCATTGAAGAAATACTTTGGACTTAAAGGCCTTAGGAACTTAGATGTTACTTCTTTTTAAACAGTTTCCAAAGATGAAAGTATGGTCTTTGTAGTACCTATTTATGTGGAAAAAAATTTCCAGTATCAAATCAAAGCAATTATGTTGGCTGCCCAACAAAAAATCTTCTAAATCTCCTGCATTTGGAAAGTCACAGGGTGTTACTGAAGATACAGATGATGTTTTAGAAGAATACCATACGTGAGTCTTCAATAAAATATGAAAAATTGCAAGTACAACTATATATATTAATATTAGCACAGAAGTGACAATGTACTTACCAGTTATGGACCTGACATTATTTCATTTGTATAAAATGGGATAAATCTATTCTAAAAAGGAAAGGGTGTGTGAAGATCGTTCCTTATTATGTAATGTTTCTTATATTTCCATTTTCTGTTTTTTTCATGGTCTTTTCTAAGTTTTCAAGTGATATTTTCATTTCCTTTAGCTCAATTTTTTTTTATCCTATTAACTAACTCTGAAGGGTTCTATGACATCGCTACCTCTTTATCGAACTTTAGAAAGTTAAAATAAGTCTTTTTCAGCCTACATATTGATTATTTGCACCCATTTCTTTGATTTATCTTCTCCAATTGCAAATCAATTTCTGAAAAAACAGGTGGGGTTTTTTCCCACTCTGTTTTAAGACAAAGAACATGTGTATGATTTTGATGAGGCCTTTAGATACAATAATAAGATAAACAATATAATTCACAATAGTACAAAGATATTAAGTATATGACCTTCAATAATATTTGTATATTTTCCTCTGCATTCCGTTTATGAACTTCACACATTGTGTCAAGCAAATTTTACTCTGTATTCTGCAAGACAAAGATAATTCATTTAATTGCATAAGAAAGATCATGGCAATGTAAACTACTTGAGTCCTAAAAATAGGTGATGAGAAAGGAGCTATTGCTGTGCATTTTAGATGGCATGATGCAGTATGGACTCATGTAATTTTTTTTAAAATGGTATGTCTTGCATTCTTGTTGCAGTGTGCTAAATTGAAGCAGGTACAAATAAATAAAATAATTACTTGGAATTAAATAGTAATTTATCATTGAATGGATCTTGAACAAATGTCTTCTCTCAAGAATACATGTATCTACAGCTACATATTTATGTAAATACACACAGAAACCTTAAGAGGTTGACCTATGCACCTGCTTGTGGTAGCAGCCTTTTTGCTATACCAGACCATAAAGTTTTGCAGGCATATTTCAATGATTCATGTAAATAGCTGTTTAATATCATTAAAAAGTCCACATTGGTATTCTGAAGGCTTCAGAATGGAATTCTGGTTCCATTCTAGTAATAACACTGGTTTGTTCAGTAAGTGATATTTTTAGGAAAGGAGTGAGGATGATTCTTCCCTTAGGGTATTAATAGCTCTAAAATGCCTAGTTATTATTATAATTTTAGCATCAGCAGGTAGAATCCATCCCACATATATAAAAGAACAAAAACTATTAATTTGATTATGTGGTTCTCTGAGTTACTCTGGGAGAGTTTTTCAACATTGCTCCATTTCCTTAAAGAAATTCACACATTTCATTAGATCATCGCTGTAACTGCAGTGTAACTCTAAAAGAGCTCAGCTATTACAAAGGACAAATATTTTATCTTTAGCTCAGTAATATTTTACTTTTAACCCCTGTAATTTTTCTTAATTGCTCCACAGTTAGGTCTCGGCAACTAATATGTCTTTGTTCTGTTACATTGTCTAGTTTAACCTTATAAAGACAATTATACAATTCCTATGACCAGCGGATTCAAGCCTCTTCAGTATTTTAGATATTGTTTCTTAAACTCTGCAAAAGCTCACACTCAGCTGGCATTCATTACCTGATAAAATATTATGTTTATTTTTAATTAAAAATCAATGGAACCACAAACCACTCTGCATTCTGGAAACTAGTATATTTGTCTGAATTCTCAGTCATTATTTCTGTAAAAGAAACATATCAAACAATTTCTGTCAGAGAACAAAGCAAAGAGGTATCATTAAATATACTTAAAGAAAACTGCTGAACTCACATTGCTTTCTACCACAAAGTTATGTTCTTCTGGAACACATTTATTTGTGCTCAATTAGCAACATTACCCAGAGCTACCATTCCTACATAAGATATCATCTGAATCCTGAACTACTGAATTTAGCCTTGCATGTAAACTCAATTAGATTGTATTACAGCAGATAAATTGTTCCAAAAAATATTGATTGTAGTAAAACTCCAGTATTTTTGGGCACATACTGAAACACAAAAGCCTCTATAGCTAATACTGTGATGTGAAAATTTAGGAGCAATTTAAGAATTTAAAATATGTCTTACTGAAAACTTTGATAAGTGTTGTGGTTTAACTGCAGATGGCAACTCAGCCCCATGCAGCCACTCGTTCCTTCCTCCCATGGGATGGGGGAGAGAAATGGAAGGGCAAAAGTGAGAAGAAAACGCATGGACTAAGACAGTGTAAATGGTAAAGCAAAAGCCATACATGCAAGAAAAGGAAAGCAAGGAATTAACTGACCACTTCCCATGGGCAGGCAGGTGTTCAGCCACCCCCAGGAAAGCAGGGCTCCATCACACAGAACAGTGACTTGGGAAGACAAATACCATCACTCTGAATGTCTTACCCTTCTTTCTTCTTCCCTCAGCTTTATATGCTAAGCCGGATGCCATATGGTATGGAATATGCCTTGGGTCAGTTGGAGTCAGCTGTCCTGGCTCTGTCTCCTCACTGGTGGGGCGGAGTAAGAAGCAGAAAAGGCCTTGGTGCTGTGTAATAAGCACTGCTCAGCTATAATGAAGACATCCCTGAATTATCATCAAATTGTATTTGTACTTGCATTTTCTTTAATCAGTTGGCAGCATTTCGTCAAGCCATTATAAATCATGCTGGAATTCTCTTTTCTGTGTCAGTCTCTGAGGAGAAAAATAGTGGGAAATAGACATATCATCAAGCAATAGAAACAGGTGAAACATGCTTTTGACCATTATTTGAGTTCTAGTTCTGTCTTTTTGTTGCTGTGGAAGGAAAAATGCACATTCACTGTCCCCTCTGGAGCTCAATATATAGAAAACTAAATATTCAGCTACAGTTGCTCTTTTTCTGGCACATGCTGCCTTTGTACTGAATAGAGGTGTTTGACAGGAGATTTTTAAAAAATCACATTCCACAGTGAAATAAAACTTTCATGATTCAAAAATGTCTATGGCCATAAGAGACTACAGTATGACATGAACTTCATGGCATCCAGTAGTTCAGAGATTACAAAGCTGGTGTGATACACACAGGTTCAAAAGTCAGTCTACTGTGAAAGACAGAAAAGACCCAAACCTCACCCAAATCTTTTCTGAGAATGTTAACAAAACGTAATTATCCACCACTGGACTATTTTTTTCTCATGATTGTCACTGAAACTTTCTAGAAATTCTTTCGCAAACAAATTTTTGTTGAAAGCTGAGCACTATACATAAAACTTTCTTTACAGTAATTTTCTCTTAAAAATCTGTCTCATTCTTCTACAATTTAAAATGAGAATGGAATGACCTTTCATTATATGTAGGTGAGTTTGTTATCTAATATGGGTGTACAACTATTTTTTCAGTATATATGCCCACAAAATTGTTGCAGGAAAAATTTAAAAAAAAAAAAGATTGTCATGATCAAGTTGCATCAGTGTAACATTACAAACAGAAGAGTTTCAATGAAATGCTCATCTTACTGATGTATTAGATATAGAATCATGAAGAACTTCAAATTATTGTACCTTCTCTGGCAAAATGAGTTTATGATTGATCTTATGTTTAGTAAACAGAATAATGCATTAAAAGGTTCAATGAGTTTATAAACAGTTTTCAGGCTGAGATACAGTAGTACCTCAGCAGTAATGTTGGCTCTGTCTTTCTACATTTTTAATTTGATGTCTATTTACCCATAATAATATCCATTCCACTCAAATGCAGTAGTTACACCTCTAACTAGCATTTATATATTAGTATTAGAAGATATCAATACATGCTTGCCTGTTGCTTTATGCAAGGATTTGTATAACAGGGAAATTAATTTTCTGCTTGTACTTTGAGATCAATTAATTTAGCACATACTAAATATTTCAATTTATTAGTTTATACTTTATTTATTACATTAATCATAGAATCATAGAAAATCCAGATTTGGAAGAGACCCAAAAGTATCACTAAAGTCCAACTCCCAGCCCTGCACAAGACAACCCCAGGAATCACACCATGTGCCTGAGAGCATTGTCCAAACACTTCTTGAACTGTGTCACGCTGTGACCACTTCCCTGGTCAGCCTGTTTCAGTGCCCAAACACCCTCTGGGTGAAAAACCTTTTCCTAATATCTAAACTTAATCTCCCCTGACACAGCTTCATGTCATTCCCTGGGTATTATCATTGCTCGCAAGAGAGAAGAGATTGGTGACTGCTCCTCTCTTTCCCCCACAAGGAAGCTGCAGAATCCTATAAGACAGGCTGACCTCAGCTGCTCCTCATACAGCTTCACCTCTAGACCCTTCACCATCTTCGGTGCCCTCCTTCGGATGCTTTCTAATAGCTTTATTTCTTACATTACAGTGCCCAAAACTGCCACACTCAAGGTTAGGGTGCCCCAGTGTGGAGCGGAGCAGGACAATCCCCTCCCTTGACCAGCTGGTGATGCTTTGTCTGATGCCCCCCAGGACATGGTTGGCTCTCCTGGTTGCCAGGGCACTGCTGACTCATATTCAACCTACTATTGGCCAGGACCCCCAGGTCCCTTTCCACGGCACTGCTTTCCAGCACCTCACTCCCCAGTCTGTATAAACATCTGGGGTTGCCCCGTCTCAGGTGCAGAATCCGGCACTTGTCTTTGCTAGACTCCATATGGCTGATGATTTCCCAGCCCTCTAATTTGTCCAGGTCTCTCTGCAGGGCCTCCCTGCCTTCGAGGGAGTCAACAGCTTTTCCTAATTTAGTATCATCAGCAAACTTACTTATGATAGAGTATGATATATTTTGATTGTCCTTTAAAATGCTTATTAGGGAATACCTTTTTTTTAACTTTAAAAAAAAAAAAAAACAACAAAAAAAACCCCAAATCAAAACAAAAAATTTAATATATTACGAGAAGGACCAGCTAGTTAGGGCCTACCTTCTTTGACTCTGCTGGGAGCATATTGATTTATACAAGTCATCTAATAAACTATCTTAACTAAATTAGTATGATACCATCTTAATTTAAGAATGTACATTTCTTTGTATGCTTTGAAACCTTGCTGGAAGTAGTAACTGACAGCTTAATATGGAGAATCAAGGATTTTATGTACTCAATATGTGTAGTTACATGAGCAACATATGTACCTGTGGTAAAAACAAAAGCTTATGAGTATCAGCTCACATTGCAAAGTCTGTAAATTATGAAAGAAAATTAAAAAAACCACTTTCAACTGAAGACTAACATTGTACTGAACAACAGAGAAATTACAGTTACATATAGTAATAGAATCCTTTATATAAAATATACTAATCTATGCAACACATAGTGTAGAAATTCCATCATATCAGAAGTTTGAGCTGGTCTATTTTTAATTTTCTGTAGACATTTTGCCCTGTTTATCTTTTTCCAACATTTTTTTACATAAAAAGTAATTTCCCCTTCATGTTTAGACATAACCGAGGCACGGAATACAAAAATGTATGAAATTTTCATACATTTAACTCTTGAACATCATACTACTTTAACTCTTTACATCATATAGCACTTTAACTCTTGAACATCATACTACAACACACAACAACCTGCTCCAGAAAACTTAGCTGAATTCTGAGTCTGTGTTTATAATATATTTGACTGAATACTACTTGTCCTCATAATAATTGTTTCTGTGGTTTTATTTCTTACATATGTGCTCTGGTAAATTATTCAATAATGGCCATCTCTTAGTAAAAATCTACACTTAGGAATTGCAAGTACTGGATAATTTGATTTTTTATTATATATAAATGTTTTTATTATTTTGCTGTTTTCAAAAGCTCTCCCTAATGAGCATCCATCTCACAGTCGGGGAAAAAGGACACATAACTTTAAGATTTACAACGTTGGCTTCAGGCATTTAAAGTAGAAGATATTTATTTTGAATCCCTTGTGGAAGGCCTTTTTTTTCCCCCCTCTTTTAAACTATTTTTAAACTATTTGAAAATAATTTAGTATTGATGAAAAGATGCATTGTGATAGTAATGGAAAGTGGGTTTCTTCTATGCTTAGAGCAAGTATACAAAGACACTAAAAATAATGTAAAATTTAAAGAAACTCAATCAAGTAATTTAATGTGTTTAATGACTTAAATGACGCTCATTTAAAGCTTCCTGTTTCTTCTCACTTTTTTCCCAAATATGGAATTTAAAAGATCCCTTGTTAATTAGACTCCACAATTCCTAGCATTTATGCATCTAACAACATCTATCTCAAATCCACTGAGAGATTTATGGTCCCTTTGAATTTGACATTTCCTTTTCATTTTCTCCTAAACCAGCCATCAACCTTTGCTAGATTTACACCAGTAGAATCTTCATAAATGCTGATAATATTTGCAGTCAATGCAAAACTAAATAAAAATCTATGTCTTTGGTTCTTCTTTCCCATCCTAACCCAGAAAAACAACTTCTGCAGTTTTCTTGATGAGGTATTTCTACTTTTCGCTGAGCATCCCAATCAGACACAAAAGGCTTTGTATGGATTCATTAAGGTACTAAACACTGTTCCAGTTCCAAACTGGAAGGCAAGAAATTATCGTGGAAAGACACAACTGAGGACTGAAATAATCATTCTTCATTCTAAGAAGTGATACAGAGTCAGTCCATGATTACTATATGTTGACCTAAAGTTGAAACAGAGAATAGATATATCCTACACTGCATCCCTAACATAACCTCTTCAACACTGTCCCCATAATCATGGCAAAAGTTAACTAATTTCTCCCTCAAAGGCAAAAAGGGGTCAAATCAAATGAAGAAATCATTAACAAGCCAAACCCCTCCTCTGGAATTAAA
Organism: Pachyramphus minor; assembly: GCA_013397135.1. Lineage (NCBI taxonomy): Eukaryota > Metazoa > Chordata > Aves > Passeriformes > Tyrannidae > Pachyramphus > Pachyramphus minor. Next base: position 26,899 of record VYXB01003810.1, read on the forward strand.
CGTCACCTTCAGCCTTTCCTGGAAATACTGTATGTAGTCAGAAGACTATGTACTATGTACTCTTCAATGAGGACTGTAATAACTTATTTCAATTTTTCTGCTATTCAGATCTCTTATTTTCATCACATGAATTTATTAAATCCTTTTCTTACCTAGTTTGTCTCTGTTCTCTCATTCTTTATCCTATGTGTCACTGCAGCACACCACAGGAGTGACAGCAACTAGAGAAGTGGCTGTAGGTCACAATGTCCACGGGTGTGTGTCCCAGCAACCAGAGAGACCTGGATGTGTTTATCTTTCCCCAGTGAATTTAATCCTGAATGTGTGTGTGCACACATCATTCTTCAGCAACCATTAGAGTCCTCTGTGTGTGTGTATGAGTGCACTCACATAGGGACTCTCTGGGACACAGCTCAGCCTCACTGGCTGCCACACCTGCAAGCAGGAACAGCAGCAAGCATCCACAGGAGTGGGATGGAGGGACCCCTAGGTTCCTAGGTTGCACTTGACTGGGCTTTAGCAACTGCAAAGAAGAATCCCTGGTCCTGGAATCCACAGACTTCAACAACTCATAACTTGCTCAACATTTTCACTTATACTACCTTTGAGTTAGATTTGTTAGTTTTGATTTGTTTTGCTTTGAACAGCTTTTACACAGACCCATTAAAAATACAAAACAACATTATTTTCAGCTGTTTGACTCATATCTTTTTCACAGGAACACAGCATATGATGTAGAAGATCAGAGGTCCATTTAATCTAATTTTCAAACACTTCGTGCAGTGAGATGCTATGAAAGCTGTCATGTTGAATGGTTCTGTTAGCAAAACCCTCACTTTAGAAATTTTAAATTATAGATCTAGGATCCTCTGAGGACTGCTGAGAATAGAAAACTCAGCACTAAACATGGGACGAGTGTCCTTCTGAGTAAGCAAGTATCCACAAGTCGAACAGCTGCTGCTTCAATGAATGTTGCCAACAAAAAAAAAGAATTTCCAGGTCCTTACTGACAGCAAAGGGAAGAGATGATAGAAGCAAAGAAGATGAGAAAGTAAAAGAAGGGAGCACCCTCAGACCTGGGGGTTCCAGAGACAGAAGCAATGCCTGCAGAAGACAAATGGATAAAACACAGTGCTCCTTCTCCAGTGGTCAGAGCTTCAACGTTCAACTTTTAGGCCTCTGCAATGGAATATATATGTCTATACATATACATGTACTTACGTTTCAGTTAATTAAGAGATTACTATATAGTGTTTAGAAGACTGAAAACTCAGGCCAGTTTAAAGCTTTAAAACAAAACTTTACCATATTTATTCATTATCAACATACTTTATGCTAATAATTAGTTTTCCATTGTTACCAATCATGACTACTACAGACACAAAATTGTCAGTCAGCAATACTAATATGCTACATTAGTTATGAGTATACACCACCCCAGATCTCATCATTGGTTATGGTCCTTGCTAGATCTCTATTGGTGAGATTAAGATGATTAAATCCAAGAGACTTTGATGAGACAATTTAGAACTGAAAGGGGTTAAGTTTCTTTCTTCTTTATATTTCCCCTATGTTTAATGTTTCTGTGCTATTTGGTCATCCCTGGGGAAAGCAGGGGTCTCATCTGCTTCTAATACTGTTTTTATTGGTTTTTTTCTCATCTTGCAAGTCATGCTTCTTTTTCCCAAATCAGCCTGTATGCAACTACACACATCTTTGTCCCTTTGATGATCACAGTCCTCACGTACTTTGTGAAGTGCTTACATTGTGTCTACTTCTGCCATCACAGCACTAACCAATACATAATATTAATGCTCGTTACCTTATTTTAGTACCCTTATATTTGAGTTCAAGGTAAGTTCATAATGATTAGGATACTCACAGTTTCTAGTTGACAAAGGCCTCTGCACTGGCTACAAGGTATCTGGCACCAAGAGAAGTTATTTAAACTCAAAGTTCCAAGTCTTAGCTGCAGGCGAAATGTGATCTAGGCATTCAGTAATCTGATGCACAACAGCCAGTCCTCTGAGTACAGTTTCCTGAATTGGCAAATAAACAATGATAAAAAAATAATGTGTCAAGAGTTTATACACCTGATTCTCGGCCAAATGGAAAATATTTTATTATGAGAATTATCAGCCTAGAATTCTCTCCTGGGCCATGGTTCTTAAATAATTTATTTAAGAAACACAGCCATTTATTCCAAAGGATGCCTGGAAGGAATTCTGCTTAGTAAAAATCTTGGGAGCAGACAGTTTGCCAGGATTTGGGAGTCAGATTGGATGCTCAGTATAGGAGACAGACTACCTGGAAAGTATGGGCACTGATCAAAGGAGAAAAATATGCTTCATCCCTTTGAGAAAAGCTCATGAATAAGTATTCGATGACTAATACATTCTCTTAAGAGAATCGAAACATGTGTCTAGTCCTAATAAGTATGACATAAAAATCTTACTAAACAGACATTAAAGAAAGAATTTAGTAAGTTCTAACTTCTTTGTTGTATTCAGAAATATCTCCTCATCTCTTGTACTTTTTCCATTCTGTATTCACTCTGTTTCCCCTTAATTCTATACGTAATGATGTGAGAAGAGATGGATGTAAGGGCCATTGTAATCTTTTAATGTGAAACGGCATAATTTTACTTATGTCAGTTAAATGATACCGCAGAACAGATCCTTCTAGAATCTATGCTAAGGTACATGGAGAACAGGGAGGTGATTAGACACAACCAGCAGGGATTCACCAGGGCATTCTATGATGGAATTACTACATCAGTGGACAAGGGAAAGGCTACAGATGTCATCTATCTGCACTCTCTGTATGGCCTTTGACATGGTCTCCCACAACATCCTTCTCTCTAAATTAGAGAGGTACATATATGATGGGTGGATTGTTTGGTAGATAAGGAATTCATTGGGACAGTCATATCCAGAGTGCAGTGGTTAACTGCTCAGTGTACTGATGGACATCAGTGACAAGTGGTGTCCCTCAGGGGTCCATACTGGGACTAGTGCTATTTAACATCTTCATCAATGACATAAAGGGATTGAGTGCATCCTCATCAGCAAGTTTGCAGATCACACCAAGCTGAGTGGTGTGGTTGACACTCATCAAGGATGGTGTCTATCCAGAGGCACCTGGACTAGCTTGAGAAATGAGCCCACATGAAACCTCATGAGGTTCAACAAGGCCAAGTGCAACGTCATGCATCTGGGTCAGGGTAATACCAAGAGAAGCCCTGCTGAGAGGAACTCAAGGATACTGGCAGATGAGAGACTGGACATGAGATGGCGATGTGTGCACACAGCCCAGCTGATCATTCTGTGTTTGATGCACAGGATGTAGTTTGCTCTCTTGGCTTCCAGGGCACACTGTTGTCTCCTTTTGAGCCAGCAACCAGAGATCTCTTTCTGCAGGGCTGTTCTCCATCCACTCGTCTCACAAGTAATACCTGTGTCCCGTGTTACACTGTCCTAGGGGCAAAACCCAGCATTTTGTCTTACTAAACTTAGTGCCACTGGTGATTTTCCAATGCTCCAATCTGTGTAGATCCCACTGTTATCCCTCATGTAAATCAAATCCCTCACAGTTTCATATCAGCATCAAACTTACTACGTGTGTATTCAACTCCTGCTTCCAGATTACTGATAAAAATATTGAACAAAACAAGCCCTAGAACTGAAGCTCGAGGACTGGCTGGTGACAGCCAAATGTAGCCCCACTCACTGAAACCTGCTAAGCCTTGTCCTACAGACATTTCTTCACCAAGTTCACTGTGAACTTGCTCATCCTACAGTTGGAGAACTTGTCAAGAAAGATGTTGCTAGGGAAAGCATCAAAAGCCTCACTAGAATCCAGAAAAACTACATCCACTGTCTTCTGGTAGGACTTTCCTTTTGTGAACCCAAGTTGAATATGCTTGATGATTGCATTGTTCTTTAAACGCCTTTCAATAGCACCCAGTATAATCCTCTCTATAATTTTTCCAGAATCTGAGGTTACACTAACAGGTCTCTAGTTCCCCAGGTCTTCCCTCACATACTTTTTATATGACTGGAATAACACTGGCTAACTTCCAGTCAGAAGGGACCACGCAGACTTTCAAAACTTTTGGTAGATGATTAAGAGCTAGCGATGATTAGATTCCATAACATCCTCTAGCTCCTTCAGTGAGCTTTCTCTCTGAGGAATTCCACCAGGCTCAGGGTCTTATGGACATTCAACTGATAAAACTGCTCCCTTACACTGTCAGTGTCCATCAACAACAAAAGTCACTGCTTCCGCAGGTCCTCCAACTCAGAGGACCAAGTAGCCCAAGGTTTACCAGTATTATTAAAGACTGAGGCAAAAAACCCCAAACAAACCAACACTGAATGCCTCCAACTTTTCTTCATCCCTATTTTGTCAGGTGACCATAAAGTACCAATCGAATATTTACCTAAGACCTCTCATGCTATTAGCATACTTTAAAAAGCCTTTCTTGTTTTCTGACAGAATACCGGCCAGTTTCAACTCTAACTGAGCTTCGGCATTTTATGTTTTCTCCCTGCATCTGAAAATTGTATCTCTGTAATCTTCCTGCAAAGCCTGACCTTGCTTCCAGAGATCATACAATTTCTTTTTCCACTTGATCACCAAGAAGAGTTCCCTGTTCAAGCAAGTTGGTCTTCTGTACCACCTGTCTGTTTTATTATACTATGAATTAATGATATCAAAAAATTATATAGAGCTCATATGGTATATATTCTATTTTGTTATTTATTTTCCATCTTATTTTAGGTATATTTCAGCATTTTACTGTGATGAAACCAAATTAATTTTCTGAGTAGCCTTTCAGATATTCAGCACTATTTCCAACATATTTTCTTGAAATAATTCTGAAACATCTGCAAGTGAATTGAACTTTCTCCATTTAATGATTGTAGAGCTACTAAAGATTCTTTTGCACTCACCTGAGTTCACTGTCAATTTTTCAACATATTCAATATTCAAGGATCTCATTATTTTTACTTGTAACCCTTCAATGTTTCAAGCAAAAATCTTATTTCTCATTTAGTATAAAACATTTGAATGCCACTTATTGTATCTCTAAAATACCTTTGCCAGAGGCTATCACAATTTCAGACAAGAAACAGCTTATAAATGAAACAATTTTCTTAAAAAAAGATAAATATACTGAGATGCATACAGTCATACATTCAGTAAGATGATACCCTACAGTCCATTCTTGTTTCTATAACAATGACAAACACAGATATGGATAGACAATATGCCTGAAATAAAAAATGTAGCTGATTACTGTTTCAGAACTGTGGTTAACACTTTAAGGGGAAACTGGAAGTCCTAAAGTAGTAAAGAAACAAAATCAGAGGAACTTGATGATAGAAACTGTTTATATGTGACAAATTAGAACCGTATGGAAAATAAAAAATCAGTGCTTCTATATATTAATACTGTACTTTCTATTTATTTACATGTTTTATTTTTAATAACTGAATTTGGAGGACTTAAAACATAAAAGTCCACTAATTATAATCATATTATACATTCTAGATTTTAATGTAAAAAACAATAATTACAGAACAGTTCTAGAATCAACACTGGATATCAACATATCAACAAATTTTGCTACCTATCAAACCAACAAAGCAGCACGTTCAAGTGCATCAAACTACATAAATTATAGGTGTCTAGGACTGAAAAATGTAGCCCACCACCTGAAATACAGACTAGAGCGCCCACCAGCAAACTGTCAAGACGTGACTGGTCCCCTCTATCTTCTTATCTCTCCATTTTTGCACATTTATTCCTCCCCTAATCACCCTGATCCCACCATTTCCCCACCTTTGGTTTCTCCTCTAACGTCCTATAATAAGCCTCACACCATCCCAGCATGCTCCCTGCATGCCATAATGAGCCCTTTTTCCCCAGGGCAGGGCCCCCTGGCTTATGTTTTGTCCTGGAGAATGACCCCCAGGGACTCAGGGTGCTGTGTCTCACCTGGCCTGTGGGGCTGATGCTCTCCCAGGATGACCCTACAGAGCTCAGGGCAGGGACTCCTGACTTTGTGCTCCTCTGTATGGGGGAAGGTGAGCTCTTTATCACATTCCTTAACACAGGTCAGCTCAGAACTGCCTTTCAAGCTGCACAAAAAATTATAGCATCACCACATCAACACTCATTACTTTTAGCTCATCATTCTCCAAGTGATACTCGATGCCCATACAGAAGAAGCAGCAAGTGACAAAGCCGGTTGTGAAACACTATTCAAAATCAGCACCAATATACTCTTTGCTGTAATACTGCACTTGGTTAAGCAGGGGAAGGGATTCAAACATTATAAATCATTGAGAGTGGAGTGCAGAAAGAAATAGATAGCAAAAGGGTCTAGCTATGTTCATGCATACCAAATATCTAGCTGAAACAAAATAGCATGAAACTTGTCCAATATTCTTTCTTTAACCCTCCCCCAGCTTCAGATCAATGTCTAACATTAAATAATACAAAAAAAAGTCTAAAATATTTTACTAGGCTACCTTGAATACTGCAATAAATTAATAATGCAGTCATGAATCCAAATTAAATGTCTCAGCTGTTCATCAGATACACCTACCTTCCATTTTTGCCTGTCTTTTCTTCATAATTAGTAATTGCAAACACTTGCTACTGAAATTTCCTAACCTATCTATAATTTTGTATCCTCAGCATATGGCATCTAAAAGTCATCAGTATATGTTAGTTGTGTGTACAGCAAAATGTCTCTAAACCAGGTTATCAATTTTGTCTCTAATGTCAACAGTCCCTATAACCTTAAGTGTTTATAAAAGTATATATGGCAGGCAGACAGAATGCCAGTGTTCTAGCTCCAAATTGCTTATAATTTTCATTACATAATTTTCAGTCTGAAATTAGAGTCAAGGTTACCTATATTTTACAGGTCTAGTTTCTCTACAGCTCCATTTGCAGAATTCCTGTTCAAGCCAAGGAGAATCCTTCATAAAGAATAACAGAAAAACAGAGGTCTTCTAGATTTGTTCTCCTGCATATGCCACAATATTTATAGATGTAACTCCTGCAAGTATCATTACGAATAATGATTAAGTTGATATCTAGAGTGTTTATCTACCCTGACATTTCAAGAACCATAAAAAGATATTAAAAACATTACAACACATAATACAGATAAAAAACAGTCACGGAAATAATGAAATCAAAACCTGACATGTGAGAAACATTTTAGGTATGAAGAATTCTTTTCACTCCACCAACAGAATGCATTTCAGATTTGATCAATGAAGAATGATAGTACATGCACTGCATGTGATTATCAATGAATTACAGTTAAATACATACAGTTACATGTTTAATATACCTTTATCTCAATTCAATGCAAAAAGGAAAGTAGAATTTGGAAGGATGTTTTAATGTCTTCCCACCAGCCCACCCACTTTATTACCTACTCAATCCACTAAATAAACATTTTTTTTCCTTCCTATTTCAGCACTGCACCATCCTTTCCCGATTTCCTTTACATACTGCAGTAGTACTATTATGACAGAAGGATAATATTTGATGTAATTCTGGACAATTCCCTTGTGCTTATTACTTCAGTGACAAGGCACAGCAATTTCTTAACACACTTTTTTCACTACAATACTTACCTTTCTTCTCTTTTGATCTACTGACACTGTGTGCAGTCATTCCCTCTTGCAGAAATTCCCTTTTTTATGTCTATGGTATACAGAAGTCCAGGTGATAATCTGACTTTAAGTATATACTAAATAATTGTATTCAATGCAATGATCACATTAACATATATTTTCTCAATTTTCACCACTTGGTTGTCCCTTGGCAAGTTTCTACCACCCAATGCTGTACTGTATCACAGTCATGTGGGAGCTACCACATGGTTGGGAGCTACTTATACAGCACAATAAAGCAAAATAAACAATGACATCTTTGGTCATGGACTGAAGGTCTGAAACTGCCCAACCTAAGAGGAAATACAGCCAGTGTTTAAATAGGTATCTGAACATATGCCACTCCATTACTGAGGACAGTAATCAAGATACAAATTCTGCCCAACACTGCACTGCACACACTATGTAAAAAGTCATTCTGCCTGTGTAAAGAACTCAGACATTTCTGCTTTACACATGCCCCATAGGATGACCAAATCATCAAACTCTGCTGACAAGAAATGGAAGAACAATATAGTGGTGACAGCTTTTGCTGAGAGTGACAGTTGTCCAAATCTCAGACAAATACAGAACTACACACCAAGATCAGCTTGACTGATCATGACTGTTACAATACAACAAATATAGTCACTAAGATAAGCAAAATCTGGTAGCAGTAGACCAAAACTAACTCCTTGGATTCCACTTGAAAACTAAGTGTTATATGGTACAACATCTAAATCAAGAAATGTCGCATAAAATATAATTGTATTCTCTCTCTTGTCTCCAAACAGATTTCAGCTGTGGCCTCTAGCAGAATACAAGGAACATTTAACAGGGAATTAACAAAATCACAGCTAATTGTGATACTGAAACATATGATCTCTGTCTCTCTGTGAACAGTGCATCTGAAAGAAACATTCTTTTTTATTATTATTTTTAATTCTGAAGTGAATATTGCTGCTATTCAGTTTCCTTGAACAGAGAAATTTTGTGTTAGAGGCAACTTAGACCCTTACTTGTGAAAACTTAACTAGTCAGGAGGAGGTCGGTATTATGGCACTTTCCCCTCCAGCTATTTCCATCCCTGTATTTGCTTTAATGCATTTTTTCCATTGTTTGGGTTGTATTATACTTAATATTCATATCATGGCTGTATTGTCAATATCATACTGTGAATATGGCGCAGTAACAACAGCATGTTAGTACCCCAATACTTGTGAAATAATGTCTACCTCACTCTTTTCCAACTGAACTTCATTATCTGTTTCATGCAGGAAAACTATTCCACTCTGAGTAAAGAGACTGAAGTGGGGGTGGTACAATCATGTCCTCCTCTTTGTAACCTCCCCTGAGGGGCTCCAACACCTGTGGAAAAGCCTGAGGAAATGGAATTTTGCAGTGTATCTGTAACACTCTCCTACGGTTTTCAAGGTAAGAGAAGAGTGTTCTGTCTCACTGATAGACAAGCAGTCAGTTCAGGGTCAGAGTTCAGACTCATAATCATACTGGGGTTTATAACCAGATGGACTAAGTTATGGAAATTCTGAATATTTTACATTCTGCATTAGCTCAGGATGTTCAAAAGAATTATGTGATATGAGTGAATGAGATTTCTATCCCAAGTCAAATACTCATTTTTAAATATCACTGCCTATATGCTTTACACATGCCTACACATGCCCAGAGAAGCTGTCTGTGCTTGCAAGCACTGTGTTCACAGTATTACTTGACCCCACTGAATTTCTTAAAGCAAAGCAACCAGTCTATCTACAATTACAGTGTGAAGTTACCTGGAAGCTAAATGTAGAAGCTATTTAACAAAATACAGCTGACTTACACAAAAGTATATGACAGCGAATGAAGAATAACAAATGCACCTGAAAATGTAGGAGGAATTTCTAATGTAATTATCAAACTTAAATTTGATCAGCCTTGTAAAGTGAACAGGGAACTGTGAAGGGGGAAAATGTGAATACCAATAGTAACACATTATTCCGTAGCACTATTTTGTTGTCTTTATTTCTTGGGGATTCTGAGGCAAGAGTGCCTGCTTACAGACAGTATAACCAAGGCATCACAGCTTATGAAGCATTCAACAGTAACAGCATGAAGAAGCACCATCACTGTCAGGTCTGTGATACACGTCTTCCACTAGCACTGCTGATGTTCATGTGCCTGACAGGTCAGACAGTTAAGTATCTGCCTAGTTCTGATTTCAGCAAATTTTAAAATTCTTGGGAGTATTTAATCATAGTGATTGACTTAATGGTCCTTGCCAAGTCACTTTCATCCTTGACTGATACCCAAATGATCAATAAGCTTGACCATGCCAAAAGAGGGGAAAGAGACAAAGGATAGAGGACAAAGTGGAAAAAAAAGCGGGTGAAAAATAAAAAGAATGAGGGAGAGAAAGTAAAACACAAAGAGGGGAAGAAAAACAGCATAAGGAAGCACAGGAAGGAAAGAGAGAAAAAAGAGAAGGGGAGGAATGAAAGAAGAAATGGAGGGGGGGAAGGAGAGAGAGAAGGAAGGCAGAAAGGAAAACTAAGAGGAAGGAGGAAGACGACACAATATGAAGCATACAACATAATCTACAGCTTGAACCCAGAATCACTCAAAAGGCTCTGGGATGCTAGTATGTAACAACAAATCAATCACAAGAAAAAGGCAACATTACAGTAGTGGAGGATTGGGGTAGAGAGTGTTCTATAAAGAAATTCAAATGAGTCCCTAGCATTAATACTTCCAAAATGTGTCCAACATTTGCCTTCGTAGCTGAAGTGCTATTTTAAAGTGCATCTAAATTACTTGGAAACCTAATGGTCTTTGAAAATTAGTAGGAATTTCACCACAAAAAATCTTTGGGCATCCCATTTTTAACTGTAAGCATTTCTTCATTCACATTTAACATCTAACTGATGAGCCAAAACTTCATTTTCAGAACTAATACCGATAACACACATTATAAATCTTGTTGGATTTCAAACAGACATAACTTCTAATGTCATTAAAATAAGCCCACTAAATAAGTCAGGTATTAAGCACTGAACAATGCAATGCATGACTTAGAAAAAATCAGTCTGACTCCAATATCTATTTCTTATCCCCTACAACTGTATTTACCCAAAGGGGATTTTGAATTTCAGAACTGGAAAGTGTTCTCAGGGGAATAGGGGCAGAATTTTATTCCAGTCACATACAAAATAAGATGAATACTAGAGGCATGGTCATCTATGATGTTCTGCAAGCGCAGGCATCCAGTTTTGAATTTCTCTTGAAACTCCATGTAACTCCAGTTACGTGCACTCATACATGCATAAATGTAAATACATGTATAAAGAGACAGCTACCAGAATTAATGAATACAGTAGGCAGGTTTAGAACACAGTGCTTTTCATCCATCCCACTTTACCTAAATCAGGGACTACCAAAATTTTGTCAGAAAGCTGATCCTAACATGGCATTGCCTTTAACACCAGCACAAGGTTCACATCACTTGTGTGAACACATTCTTGTGCCGCTGCAGAGGAAGGGAACAGGCCCACCAAGTTTCAATTACAACAGTCACACTCCAAGACTTATGTGTCTGCAAGAGAAGGCTGTAGACAGCACACAAGGCTGTGAAATATATACCTCTGCTTCTCCCCAGTAAGCAAACCTGTATGGATCCGATGGGGCTGCTTAGTGTCAGCACTTAAAGCTATTCTTTCCTCACACCAGCTACATGCAGTCTTACAGTTACAGAGGCGAGTTCCGCAACACTCTGCGATGCTGGCCTTACTAAAAGAGGGTATGGTTCTAAATACAAGTGAAAGGAGGGCACATACTGCTCACTCTGATACCCACATTGGAGCAGACTTACAGCTATACGAAGTTCCTCTCTGCTTCAGGAGTAAAGGGTGAATCATTACCTTTTCACATTCTTCAGTACTATTACTTATGATGTTGTGATACTACTGCATGTATCATATAACCCATAAAAGTATGGGTTCATACAAATTCATACACACACCTGCACCTACACAGAAAGCCTCACATCACATCCATACCACAACTGAAAACAGTTCCCAACCAGGACACATCTTTCCACAACTGCACTTCACACACATACAATTCCCACACAGACACTGTTCAACAGAGGGAATGGCAAACCCCTGTATGGACACGCCTGCAAGGATCCATGCTTTGCGAGTGGCTGCCAAAATTTCCCAGCTCACACACTTGCGTACATGAGCTCTTCAGACTATACACATGTGCACACATGCACCATATGCACATCCATGCAAATACATGCACACAGAAACCTGCATGAACTCCTGTGTGAGTGAACCCATGCACACACACATGCAAGGCAAAAGCACATCACAGAGGCACAGACACGTGTAAGAACACATATACACACACACAAAATACATGTATATGCAGATCCACTGGAAGGGATCCATTCACACTCTCACACACACACACACACACGCGTGCACATACACATACAAAATGCATGTGCACACACCTGCCCTCACATGCACAGCCTCACACCGCCACATGCACACAGAGGCACACGCACATCACACGTGCACCCACGCTCAGGACGCTCACACAGACACACGTG
>VYXB01003810.1:40555-57308 GCA_013397135.1 Pachyramphus minor
GTGCGTGGTTAATAACGAGGCAGCAGCGATCGGGATGGGCGAGCCCGGCCGCCCCAGGCTCCTCCGGGCGGGAGGGGGGGGAACCTCCACTCCGTTATCTCCCGAACCGCTCTCCCAGGCAGAACTGATCCTCTTGAGGGAACGAGGGGGTGGGGGGAGAGTCTCGACTGCAAATACTGTTAGGAGTTTATTGATGAGGGCGTCTGAGCGTTGAAGTGCTCTCCCGTGGCTCCCGGTGGATACTGTAAGGAGGCAGGATTGTGGTGGGTTTCGGTTGTGCAGGGAGTTGGGGTAGCGGGGGGGTGGGGGGAAGGAAAAGACACGATCGAGAGTAGCTGAGACTTTGTGCCCCCGTTGGAGAGATGGTTGAGTCCTCGTCAAGGTTGCTGTGGTATCCCAGAAACACCATTCACTCCGAGCTGTGACCGCGCACCATCAACAGCAACAACTCCGCTGCGCCTGGCCGAGGAATAGGAATTAGGAGCTCTCAAGAATAATATGAAAGGGATCTGCAGAGGGGAAATTCGTGCAAAGGAATCGAAATTAGCAGACTTTTGGGAAAGGGGATGTACTAAATGTGGCCGGCTGGACTTCATCCTGGTGAAGAAAATGGAGATTAAAAGTGGATTTACATTTTGGAACCTCGTCTTTTTATTGATGGTTTCGTGTGTGAAAGGTAGGGTAGTATTTGAGGGGTATATTTTTAGGGGTCCTTTTGCTTTCGGTCAGGGCGTTGCAACCTCTTACCTTACACTAAGGTGTATTTCAAAATATATTTATCTCTTATTTTATATTTTTATCCTGGGTACTTTGTAATGGAAATATATAAACGATCGCTAAAGCGGGGAGGAAAAAAGGAGTTGATTCAGAGCTCTCCTCGGAGATAGAAAATGTATTTGCTTGCCAGGGCTGGCGTTCAATGCAGTGACTGAGCTGAGGCTCAATAAATATTCTTGCAGTATGCTCAAACGGAGACGTGAGTTGGTTCATATAGCCTCTAACTAGTGTACATTCAAACAAATCCCACTGGATGACTTTTTTAAGGTGACGATGGTGATAGTGCGGGGTGGAGGGGGGATTACCTACAATTCTGGTTTTCGGTCGAGCAGTGGGCTGTTTGTGGGAATGCCTGTATCGATGCACTTATTAGTTTAACCCGTTGCGTGGGGAAAGTTACGGAGGAGCTCAGCGTATGCGTAGCCGTCTCACAGCCCGAAATGCGCTTCACGCTCGGCTGTATGTACGCATGCAGGGCTCCCAGGCTGTCGGAAAGGTGCATTGGCAGTTCAGCCTTGAAGGCATGGTCTGTCGCTTGGTGCAAAGATCGACACCTTTTCCCTCTTCTCCTTTGGTCCCTTTTCCCTGATGTATGTGAGGAGTTCTGGCTTGGGCTTTTTGCCTCTTTCTCCTTTTTTTTTCTTTCTTTTTTCTTTTTTTTTTTTTTTCTCCCCGGGGCAGGGGCTATTTTGCTTTCTTCTTGCTTCTCTGTTCATGAAAGGAGAGCAAAAAGGAAATGTGTAGTTAGCGGCATAAATATCTCCACTAAGTCTGTGCTTGCAGACAGTTAAGGGAAATGCTGTACAAAGAGAAAAGAAGAAATATGTGGCTTGAATAATGTGCACCTGCAGAATTACACAGGCATCGCTAAACAGTGGAGTGCCGATCCCATCACGCGTGCCTTCAGTAAAAGGATCTATTCTGCAACTCCCTACAGTTGGCTGCCTACCCGAAATAATCTCCCCTTGTTTGTGGCCAGTGATTAATATCCGATTAATCACCCTTTTATCCCCCTCCTCATCCTCATCCCTCCTCCCCGCCACGCTCATACACTCCCAGAATTTTTAGTAGACATTATCGATCCTCTCCGAGTTTTTAGACTTGGTTATCGCCTACAGAGGTTGCCTGCACGGGTGGGAAGAAGATGTTTTCGGGGGGGTGGCATTCAAAGGCGTGCCTTTCCGAGCTGGCTCTGGTTTAGATGAAACAGTTTATTGTAGAGCTTTGCAGCTGCTTGTCCCCCTATTTGCATCGCGTGGAAAAGACATTCCGCGTTTCACGGGGAGGGAGTGTCGAGGTCTTTTTACCTCATCCCACGTTATCCTGACGCGGGGTATCCAAGGGGAATGGGGCTTACCTGCGACGTTTAAGCACATTTTAATTACAGGCACATTCTCCGTGTTTGCATCTATTGAAGGGAGCCGCTCCCGGCGCTCTGCCCCGGTTTGAAGATGCTTTGCTATGAGCGCAAACCCGGGGCTTTGGGGGGTATTTCTTTTCCCTGTTTCGGCCCCCTGCCATTAGCGCGTTCTCTGTGCCGGGTGCCAGGGTTCGTCAGCCCCGGGCTGGCGNNNGGGGGCGAGCGGGGGCTCCGGCGCCGCTCCGAAGCGGCTGCTTTGTGAGCGAGAGTCGCGGGGCGGCAGCATCCGACCGAGGGACAGGCTGGCGCGACCGCGGGAGCGGAGCGGCTTCCCCAGCACCTGTTGAGAGCAGCCTCGCTTGCCCTTGGGGGTGGGGGATAGAAAAAATGCTGGGCACTGAGGCCAAAAGCTTGGGATGAAGCACCAGAGAGAGCCCAAGAAAAAGAGAGAAAAAACGGGCTTTGCAAAACTGGCCCTTTCTCTTCCTCCTTGTTGTCAGGGCCTAATCTTCCCTAGTGCTGACCAGGGCAGTTTCCATAGACTTCCTTTGGAGTGGGGTGCTTCTCCCAGAAACTGCAGACCCGGTAGGTCAGATTTTACATCGTGGATGTGGGTTTCTTTAGGCAGCCAAGCTCCATAGAGCTGGCTTAGACTCACTGCAGCACTCTATCTATTCTGGGCATTTATATTTAGTTCTGTTCCCCACTCCCATGAATGAAAGCATTTTACTTCACATTATCTTTGTCTCAGCACGCACTTGTGCCCCCCAGAAAGCAGAGGCAGACAATGAATGGATACCTGCCCATTTTCCTGATGTTAGGAGCAAGATGACTCCCCAGATCCTACATTTTCTTTACCATTGCCTGGCAAGGCCTTTTTACCACACCCCACCTCCACAAGCTCTAACCCATATCCTTCTTTTCTTAAACACTTCTGCCGGTCTACAGCACCACATCATAACACCCAAACTGTTGCTGACATTCCTATCATCCAGATCACTTCCACAGCTTTGCTTGATATCTGCCCCTCAGGCCCTTCCTACTTTTGTCATTGTCCTGTCACCATTTCTCCAGTCTCGATCCACAGCTCTCCTGCTGTTACAAGTGTCAGACTCTCCCAGGATACTTAAGAAACCATGCTCATATGATTAATTAAGCACTCCTGGGATGTATTAATAGAAGCAAAAAAACCCACAACCTTCACATTTATCTATAAATTTGTATCCCTTTGGAACCTTGTAACAATAAGTGAAAGGGGTTAGAAAAGGGAGAAGAAAGTAAGAGAAGATGGAGGGAAGGAAATTGTCAAAACCTCTGAGGAAGGGGTGATATGAAGAGCTAAAGTAAAAAGGAATTGTACTTTTTCAGTGACAGCCTTGCTTACACAATATCCCATCATGCCCTGAAACAATCTCCCACAATCTCCCACAAAATTTCCCTTGAATACACATGGAATAAAAAAGCAAAGAAATGGCACCATTGGAAATTGAGAGAAAGCACAGAAAGCATTAAAACAAACAAATCCACAAACCAACTATTAGAAAAGGCCAAGATGAGTGATTCCTGGCCAGCTCCTGAAAAAAAATTTCTTTCCTTTAGATGTGTGAGACACCCAGGAAAGCTCCTTCCCGTTCTCCCTCACGGCCCAGCATGGGAGAAATGAGAAGCACCACTGAGGCACGGGAGATACAAACCAAGTTTGGAGGACTAAGGGTAGGAAACCTCCACTGTCGACTCCCTTACAGAAAGGGAAGGATACAGCATAAAAGAGGGGGAAAAAATTAGGCAGCATCAGTGAGCTTTGCCTTCTGGGATTTAGGAGAGGAATCACTGATAGTTGCACCCCTTCGGTTTGGCACCTCCCTCCACCAAAAAAAGAAAATGCTTGCGATCTGCTAGTGGAAGGAAATTAGAAAGGAAATCAGGCAAAATGACCACAAGACTTCTCCCTCTCTTCTGTTTAGCTTTGGCTCCAAGACGGAGAGCACCAAGGTCGGTTCTTTTGTCTGCCTGGCTAAAATGAAGCTTCACCGCTGCTGTTGTTCCTCCGTTCCCCTCTTGCAGTTGTGACAAGCGGAACAAGGGCAGCTTTCAAAATGAAAGGGACATGAAGCACTGAGATTTTAAATGGCTCATTGACAGAAGAAGTGATGAGAAAAAGAAAAACATCTCCATTTCAAGTGATGGGTACCTGGCATGTGGGAATATTTAGCAGGGACAAAGCGCGTCCTGTTTCTTTCAGCCACCTCTGCCGTCTCCCTTCTCCCCGTCTCCCTTCTCCCTCATTCCCACCTCAATCCCGATCCCTTCATGCTCTGCCGGCCCCTCCCCACCACTTCCTTCCCAGTAACTTGACTTAGCGTTACTGCTAGTGGGTATGGGGTTACTAGCAGATAGCTTTCCTGAGTGGGGCACGGATGGGCGCAGGGAGGTGCTGGCTCTCTCCCCGAAGTGGGAATGGTCGAGGAGTAATAACAGATGTAGGTTTCCTTATTTCCAAATGGTCGATGCCGCTGCTGCATCTTTGTGTGTGTGTGTTCGTGTGTTTGTGTGTATGTGTCCATGCAAAAGGGGCAGGGGCACACAGACTGGAGAAGGGACAACGGCGTCCTTCCTTTCCAACTCTTCCGCACACGCTCACCTTCTCCACGGTGACTCTTTGCCATAAGCCCCCGCAGATGACACAGGGCTTGCAGTGCTTTGCGGGCACTGCAACTCACCGATTTTTCACAGGGTTGCGGGCAAAGTTACCTCGCCCTCCCCCGCCTTTATCAGGGATAAAACAAGGCTCCGCTGTGCCCCCGATTGGCGCTCGGCTCCTCCTCCTCTTCTTCTGCAGGGCGGCAGTGAAGAAGCACAAGACCCCTCCCAGCAGCATCAGCAGAGACTTCTTCTGCCTCCCGCGTTCGATGCCATTAGGGACCCGCACAGGGGGAACCTCACCTTCGGTGTCCTCTTTTCCATTGCGAGAGGCAGCAGTGGCGAGGCGGAGCCGGCACGGAGCGGCGGCCGCCCCGCCGGGAGCCTCCGCCGGGAGCCTCCACCCGCGCCCGGCACCGGCCTCCGCAGCAGCCCTTCTTAATGCAGTCTTCCGCCTTTTGGCTTTCCTTTATCTCGGTGACTCCTGTTGGCGAGTCTGAGGCAGCATTAGGGGGGTCGGTTGGTTGGTTGGTTGGTTTGTTTGGCTGACACACAGAAATAGCCCCTCGCTCGCTGAGCGCTACCAGCCCGCTCCTCGCCGAGAGGCTGGGGGCTCCAGGCAGCCACACAGGCTCAAGAGGGACACGTTGTAGCTTCACCTCTGTTATCAACATCTCGATTTGGAAGCAGAAGCTCAGGAGACTTACAGAATTCCGTGGATGTGCTTTCAAATCCCTCCTTTTTCAAGAGTCCTGTGCAATAAACATAGCAGGAACTTGTAGTCTACCTACGGTTTTTTGCTTGTTTTTGTGTGTGGGGTGGGTGTTTTTGAGCAACAAGTCAAGCAGGATCAATTGCCTATCTGGCTTAGTGCCCCTTTATCTCCGACTGTGACTGGTAGCAGCAGTCTAGTGAAAGATTTGAGAAACACAGCAAGTAGAGGGACTAGCACATCCTGGATCTCAGTAGTCAGCAGCTTTGGGTGTCCCAAGCTAGATGCTGTTTTTGAAACATTGCATTTTAAAAGGTGTGGACTGGCCCATGCTCCACTCATTTGTCTGTTCTCTCTCATTCTGCTGCCCTTTCCATTTCCCTTTTTCCTTCCCTTTTTCCTTCCCCTTGCCCTTCGCCTTCACCTTCCCCATTCCCTTCTCTTCCATAGCATTGCATTCTTATATGTCATTCTTTAGACTCTGCATTTGGCTGAAAGCACTGAATAATGTGAACACTTGTACTAAAATCGGTTTTATTATATCCAGTGTTGTTGATGTGCTGAGAAGGTCAACCCCAAAAAATTGAGATTTGAAACCATTGAATACACATGTATCTAGTAACGAGAAAGAAAACCACATACCTTGTTCAAAGAAATTGGAAAAGGTTTTGAAATATCCTGTGGGGATGGCTCAATTTGCATGATGGTTACATCTTTTCAGAGAAAATGTTATGAAGAATAACATAGCCTTTTATCCCTCCCTTTTTAAAAGCAAGTGTCTTGAACACACTGATTTTCGGAGGTACTGAGCATTTACAATTTCAGCTGGCTCCAGGAAGAGCCTGGGGAACAAGTTAGCACCTCTGAAGCAAGGCCAAGTGATCCATCAGTATGATGCTGAGACAGACAGAGACAGTATAAGTAAATGAAAACATCTGTAAAACAGAAATATATATAAAATGTTAATTCTACAGAATCTGATAAATTGGAATGGTAGGGATAAGAAAGGCTTTACGATCTGATGTAAAATTTGTTTGTTTTTTTTTTTCCTTTTCCACTAATGGGACACTTCAGTTCTAATTCAATGGGATTGTGACATCTCAGGTTCAACTTACTGATGTTGTGTATCATTCATCTTGTATTTCTGATCATAATGGTTAAGGTTGAAAGGATAGAACAAAGTCTTTGGGGGAAATTAGCTTAGCAGTTACTCCAAAGCAGTTTCCCAGGAAAGAGCAGTCAGAGAACAGAAATTTTGGTCTAAGTTGTTGTTTTTTCCTTAGACCCCTGCGATTTTAAGGCACGAGATACTTGAAGAAGCAATATTTACATAACAAATCAGAGAGGTATCTGATAAAGTAAGTATTACAAGGCCGTATACCTTACCTCATTATTTTGTTTATATAATTTTCTTGCTAAGGTTCACGGCAAGATTCCAAACCTCTTACGAGCTTTAGACATGTGCCTTTCAAACATCTTCACAGATGAATGTTTTTTTCTGGATGAAATACTTGCCTTTATCTAAAATTCAAGAGACAATATTTGGCAATTATCTTGGACCTAAATAGAAGAGTGCGTGATATGTAATGTACAGGTTTTCACCTGCCTTTTTAAAGGAAAAATATGTAGTAGTAGTAGGAAATGTTGAAGATCTCCTTGCCAATATCCAGCTTTTCTTCTGGGAAATGGAATGGACAATCATATTGGACTGTAAGTAAGATTATGTAAAATAAACATACACACCTTTTACATTTGCACATGTTTACATTTAATTGTTTACCATTCCTGGGCAGATTTGCATTTATGGTTGCACTGCTTTACTCTCACAAATCGTGCAAGATTTACTATGGCTTTATAATTCCAGCATTACAAATGCTGAGTAGTGTTGTAAATGTCAGAGAAGGAAGTGGTGGCGGTTCATCATGTCCTTCTCAGGGTCTGAAATTTTAGTTGGGTAAGTTTATAGATTTAGGAACAGTGTTACTCAGAGAGAGTGAGCTCCAGAGGGACAGATCCCCATTTTCCCTTAGATTCCACAAAATGTATCTCAGTGTCATGTACTGTATTTTCATTGTATCATAGAAATAAGGAAAATAACTGTAAGTAACTTAACCACAGAGGCATTCATGGCATGATGAATTCTCTCCTGAGGCCTGTAAATAACACAGATTATCTTTGCAATAGAACTGAAGGAATCTGGAGGCTTGAGGCAGAAATGACTGAGTGATTACTGATTACAGATGTTGAATCACTGTTTCTGACCTTGCATTCGATTTTGTCTGTTTCCCATATTTACATATCTTTTTAGCTTTACATCTTTATGCATGTAAGTTGTTTGATTTCATTGGCATAGAATTGGGTATACATATATCTACACATATAATATGCACATGTAGAAATTATATCCATATATTTGGTTACGTTATGAAGAAATTCAACAGACTGCATTGTTAGCTTCCAAAGGTGCAGGTAACAACTGGAAACTTATGGGCTTCCTAAGTTATCCATTACCTCTTAATGTGTTGTGTATTCTCAATCTCAGAAGGAAGTTCTACTTAATATGTAATTGATTTCATTAACAGAGGAGCAGTGATAGTGGTGATAACTGGGAGGAAATGTAAAGAGGAAAGCTGGGTGAAAACAAAAAATCTCCAGTTACTGAAACCAGCAATTAAAACATGATCCTAGCACATTAAGAATTAACTGACATATTTATTCCTACTGATTCAAGGATTTTTTACCAAATACAGTTTCCATAAAACTGTCCTTTATAGATTGAAAACCTATAATCACCTTTCAAGTACAGGAAAAAAACACTTTTGTGCTGTTTTGTTGTTTATTTTAATACTGGTTTTATAATTTAAAAAGGCTGACATATATCTCAGAGGTGGCTGTATTTCAGTGGCAGTTAAAATGAGCCCTCTGCAATCACTGTCTCCTTACAGAACTATTTTCAAACCCAGCAAGCAGATACTTGCAAGTGTAGTTTGGAGTTCTTAGCAAAATTGAGCCGCATAAATGCAAAGTACAGATACTTTTCTTGTTTCAATGTAGTGTTGAGATGGAACTAATTGAATTACCAAACCTTTCCTCCACTATTTAATCTGACCCCGAATGAAAACTTCACAGTCTACTAGTTATTTTCTTGATTGCTGTGCAGTTTTATTTGGGAAACGAAGCTTAGTCTAATTAAAACTATTCTTTTAAAACCTTATACTAAAAGTTGCATTTTTACTTCTGTATATCATCTTTGGTCCAAAATTAAATAAAAGTTATAAAAGGGGATAAAAAAAGAGCTTCTAAACTGCCTGTTGTTTGAGCCCATTGAAAGCGAGAGTCCAGAATAGGGCCTTTGAGAGTAGATTTGCCTCGGTTTCTTTTCGTACTGAGTTTTGAATTACAGTTTTCTGTACATATATTTTGTTTGACTCAGAAATATTAATTACAACAGAAGCCATGTATTTCACAGTACACTAGAAATTTTCATTGGAAGTGCTATTTGGAAAACTCACATTATAAATTTAAAGATTACAAAAGTAAATTGCTTATGATTAAGGGAAAGTAAATTATATATTTGGATACAGTCAGAAAATGCTCTCTGCACATTTTATTGGTGGTCATGTCAGCACTTCTGAGGATCAGTCTACTGGATTCAGTGTAATGGTAGTGTGCTTATACAATGTCAGCTGTAGTCTTTAGCACCATAGAATGCTCATGTCAGGACACAGGCTGAATTACAACAATTTCATAATCTGGTTTCAAGATTCCATATTATTTTTTTGTATTCTTGTAAAACATTCTGGAACTTGTAGAAGGTTGCTAATGGCTGCAGAGGAACTAGGAGGAACTGATAAAAGAGATTTCAGTTTAGAACGCTTCAAATTCAATTAATAATTCAAGTTGGTTTTACTTGTGTTGGGTTATCATATATTCCCATATGTAGTTACATTTGAAAATGCTGAATTAGCTAGCAAAACCAAAGCACAAAAATAGGGAAGTTTCCACATTAATTTTATTGTATTTATTTTCTAGCACATTCTTTGGTTTTGCCACTGTCTTAGCTTAAATATATCTAACATGCTGAATCAAAACCACAGGAACCATAATACAGTATAAAACAAGGGTCCAAATCCTGACTTTTGGAAAGCCTACCTCGTTAAACAAAAGTGGAGGGAGGAAAAGAATAGGTCTTTGGTCACCTCACATGATCAAGTCAATCAGCTGGTGGTAATAGATGGGGGTTTTTTGCATGTCCAGGTGCATGCAGGAAGACAGACACTCCAACACTTCTGGTAGCAGGCATCTATCTGTAACTGTGTGTTCTATCAAGGGGAAACTATGCTTAATTCATGACTATGCCTACCTTGTGTGATTTCCCTTGAATACATCGCTGGTAACTGACATTTCAGTCATATGACTCCTACTGACTTTAGCAATGCTTGTTGCATAGACTCACAGAACCGTTTATGCTGGAAAATACTTCAAAGATCATCAAGTCCAACTGTTAAATCATCTCTGCCAAGGGATGAGATGACTGCCGTGTATGCATGATATGCTAGTTTTAATGACCACAAGAGAAGAAATACATATAATTCTTAATTATTAATAAAAGGGCAGGATATTAGCTCAAAAATCTTTGCATCAAAAGTGGTCACCTGATTAGAGAATTTTTATCAGTGTAATATATTGAAGTAACATGATACAAATTGTATGTTATCAGGTGAATGTTTTAGCAGTGCTTAAGGCAACAATCCTTCCCTTTTCAAACTGTTACAAAAATGGCTACAACTTTTAGAGCATTCCTATTATTTACTAAATCCTTTCACATGAAACTGCTAAAAGATTTCCTCTTCAACTCTACCCTTCAGTAAAGGATCCTGGAACTGAGGGGGAAAAAAATCAACACTTTATGCTTGAAGGGCTTAAAAAATGTCCTCTTACAGCAGAAAGAGGAGAAATGGCTACTCAGCCTTCAGTTTCTTGGTGTCACCTTCAACTCAAAAACAAATGAGAACATCATTACCTATTTCTTTCCACCTTACTATTCAGCATATCTACCACTTTATTTCATAATTCTTCTCAATAGCTAGCTGCCCCTTTCTGCAAGGTCTTTTGAAATTTCCCTCACGATTGTCTTATTTATTAGCTTTAGAGACTTTGGTAATATCATCTCTTTACTCTTTATTTCAATCTTGTCAACTCCTTCCCAGGAAAATAAAATACCTCTGACATTTGGGAGAATATATTTTTGGAGGTTTTCATACATTTTGTTTAAAGAACTTTCATATAGCCTAAATGCAAACATATTCTCCTTATAGCAATTACAGGTATATTTTAAGAATCTGACTGTTACTATAGTTCTTCAGTGGCCTAATTTTCTCCCCAATTACTTAAACATTCCTGAGAAAGTCTAATTTTCAACCCATTTCAGTGGAAAGAAAAATAGTCTATACACTCAACAAGCAATAGCATTTCTGTATTTTTTATAGAGGATACAGTGTGAGTAGAACCTCCAATGTCTTCTCACAAAAAGATAATAATTTTCATCTGACAAATAGCTGGGATATATTTTATTAGTATTTTCATTGTCAGCAGTGGAAAGTTGCACCAATCAACCTTATAAAACACAGTAATTTTTGAAAACATCCTGACAAACTTATGCTTTTCAAAGCTGTTTATCTGAAATAGAAATGTGCAACACGATCAGTGTTTAATATAGAGCAAGTTCAATGGTGTTGCTGCCTCCTGCATACCTACCTCCACAACTTTCCTAAAGATACGCTTTCAAAATTCCTAAATCTCTCTAGTACTACAGGTGCAAGCCCCTGAAATTTGTATGTTTCTACACTATTGTCAGCTAGTTTTAAATTAAGCTACCCATGAAAAACCACCATTCTCTATCTATATATTTTTACTACACTCAAATTCTAGCTCATCATCTAGCTCCTATAATTTTTCCCAATTTATCCAGCCTCCTCAGCACTTCTGGGCTCCCTTCCCAAATTCTCTTCCCACTCCACAAGTGCTGCTGGAGAAGTCCCAGAAACATAAAGCCTGCAGTAAAATATAGAAAATTCTCTTCAGTTTCCACGCCATTTATAAAGTCCTTTTTTTTGGCCCAAAGTAATAACCATGTGAGGGTAATATCTCAGGAAATTAAATATCCTCCCAGCTTTACAGTCATAGATTACTTACTAACTTTTCAGAGATTTGGATTTTATATCATCTGCTCCAAATCAAGATTGGAAGAGTGGTGTTTCAGTTATATTTCTTTTCATTCTTCAGTATACTGTGCCTTTCTACCTGATTATTTTTTTCATAACCAAAATAATACCCATTCACCCCAAACAAAAAAACTTCAAAATGTATGGTTACAAAAAGTTCAAAACTTAATAGCAGCTGAAAGATAACATCCTTTCTTGTGTATAAATAAACACTATAAAATCAGATAGTTAAAATTTGGATATTTGATATATTTTGGAAATGCAAGATATATCTTGGTTTTTCAAGCTCCAGTGTATACAGTTAAACTGTCCATGTGACATTGTAAGGGAAATTTTGCAGATCAAATATTACTCCTTTATCCTTCACCAATATCATCATTCCAGGATGACCATAACAGACTAGTCAGGACTCTGGATTCTATATCGTATTGTAGATCAATACAAAAAATTAAATAGAAAAGGGGAAAAAAAAATCACATATGGTAAAACAGGACTATATTTGTAGGGATACTGTTACTTGCTTGTTCCAATTGACTTTGAGCCTTTCAGTGAAATCAGAAGAGTTTGCTGTGTATCTGACTTGTGAAAGGTACTGTTCCAAATTGCTCCCTTTGGGGCCTCCTGTACTCGTCCTCTCTTTGAAATCCATTGACAGCTGAGTTAACACAAATGTCTAATCTATGAGTCAGAATGTGCCACAGATATCACTAAGGAAAGAATCTGCTCAGCAGAACTTCTGTAATTATTAAGAAAACATGAATTACCTGCTAGAATTTAGGGTAAATCTGAGGTAACTGTAAGGAAAATGGATAATTTATTTTAAAATCAATACAATGAGCATTGAATCATCACTTCTGAAGACATAATTGCATTTTAATGCTGAGGTGTTTTCTGAAGAATGTTTTCTTCATTCTTACAAGTTTTATTTTTTTGCATTATTAAGCCAGTACAGAGTGCTCTGTAGGTAAACATCCTCTGGCCAAACTTAGTTGATCAATTGCTTCATCTGCTTGCTTCATGCTTCATGTGCACAAATTTATTTGCACCATCTCTTTTGTACCATACTTTTTTTTTTTGGTGCTTTTAATTCGCAGATTGCTTTGGGCAAGGTTCATATTCTTTGTCTGGCATACTTGGGTGATTGTGCATTTTTTTAGAAGTTGTAGCATTTTTTTTTGTTTGTTTTCCCATCTTTTATCAGTATTTTAACTATGCCTATTAACTACTTTAATATCTTTATTTTACGTTCTCAGTGTCTTTTTGTCCCCTACCTGAAAATACTATTTTTTATCTCATTTCTATTCATGGCTCAATTAATGTTTCTAACAGCGTTTCTATTTCATGCTGCTTGGTGGCCATTCAAAGCTTCTTACTTCTCAAGTGAGAAGTGTATTTTTGAATAAGAGTGATCATCCGTTCAATTATAACCTTATTGAAATATTTACCAGTAGGTTATTTTAGAGCTTGTCCCCACTGAACTGAAAAGAAGATTTGTCATTGACTTCTAGCAGAACAGAGCAGATTGATAAAAAAAGCAAAATATTCAAAACTGTTTAAACCATTCATAGGACTAAATAGATGAAATTGAAGAACTGTAGCAGTTGAATCCCATCAGATTCTTTTTGACAGTACCCTAATATAGTATTAGATCTAGGTGGCTAAGTTACTGACACTCTCAAAAACTTTACAGGCTTTGGTCCTTTTCTGTTCACTGTATTATGAAGGTGAGTCCTTGAAGATAGTATTTTAGACTTTAAGATTACTATCATGTTTTATTATAGTTTCAAATCCTATTCTAAATTATCATTCATTTACAAAATAAATAATACCAAAATTTTAAAAGAAAATGAGTCAACAGGTTATTAACCAGTCACATTTTTCTAACTGTTATTTGGTCTAAAATTTGGCAGAAACACATGAGAAAACCCTGAGAGTTTAAAGTTTCTGGCTGATCTCTAAATCAAAAACAGCTGAGCAGATTTAAATATTTTGTGTAAACAAATTTGCATCCAGGCTGCTAATCTGCATGCCAGCTTTCAGCTTGACATTTTCTGAAATGATGGAAAATGCTAAGCCCTTAATACTAAATGGAGTTCATAATGGAAATGCTGACAGACCCATAATTACCTGTATTGTGATTCTGCTGAAAGCTTCTTTATCTGTCTAATCTTTCACAATAGAGTTAAATATATAAATTCTGGAAAGGAGGAAAAAAGGAACTTTATGTTGGAAATGCTAAACTGTAGTAATGCTATATTTTCTTCCAGACATCCACTTATGGAGGCAGCAGTGACAAAAAAATTATTCAAAGAAAGATGTAGTATCCTCTGTGGAACTGTAAAAGCAGCCAGTGATGCTTAAAAATTTAACTTAACCTCCATTTTCCAATCTTTTTTAGTCACCTTTCTTTTAAGGTATGACTAAATAGATACAATCAACCATTTTTAATATGACAATGAGGCATTATCATAGAAGAAATTTGTCATTGACTTGGCATGGCAAAAAAATCCCGACCAACAAAAAATACAGAAACTGTCATTTCACTGCCCTAATACTGTCCCCTTGTGCTAAAATCTTCTGCACTGAAGGAAGGAGGAAATACAGGATGATATGTTTAGCAAACTTCTCCAGAAAATGAAGGGGAATAATAATAAGAAGAGTAATTCTCTGGACTCTAATTTACAAAGTCCTTAATGTAGAAACTCCATTATCTACCAACTCTTGATTAGAGTCTTTAAGAGTCTGGAAGAGCTTTTTCTCGATGTCTTTTTCATCCCCTTTCCCCCACCCTGAAAATCTTCCCCAGTGTGTCCAGGCCATAACCATCTGAAAAGCTACAGAGTATTTGTTCTGCAGAGATTGCTTAGGATGGATGATTCAGACATACCAGCCTTACTCCATCTCCACAGAATCTCTGTGCACCAGCCAGGGCACACAGCTCTACCTATAGAACAGCTTTCACACATGACAGTAGCCCTGCAAGGAAGCAGAATATCCTGTAGCATTTTTTTGCCTTTGTGGTTTGTTGTGAGAATGCAGTCTATTTCTCCAAGGTTCCTACAGCAAGGACTGACAAAGCTCAAAGAAAATATCCTGAGTGTAAATGAGAAATGTACCCCTCTGATACCTTCTTTCCAAACTGCCACATTCTCCAGAAGGAGACCTGGAATTTTAATTTTTGCTTGTAAAGCAGTTCCACGATCAGTTATTTGCCCATCTCTGTATCCTCTTTAATACGCTTTTCTTGACACGTCAAGATTAGAATTCCAGGCAGTGCTGAAGATACGGGTACACCAGTGGTTTTTTGTAGGGGATAAGTTTCACTTCCTCTTATTCTCTTTGTCTTACTGTTCCTGATCATGGAAATGCCAGAACACAAAGTCAGTAATTTCTGAGAAATTTCGGTGATGTGTCTGAGGTCAAAACTCTGAGTTCCAAGTTCAGCGTCACGGAGGTATCATTTAGTTTATCATTTTATTATACATGAATATTAATGTCTAAAACTCATCTACTTATGCATTTGCACGCTCATCCAGTTTGTGAGGACATTCTGGAGTTCCTCAACATCGGTGCATCAATCAAGGATCTTAACAACATCTCTAGTCTTGCAAATTTCACTGCATACTCCTTACTCTGTTGAGGATCCTCTGTTGAGAATTTCCTTCCACGTGGGAACAAAAACTGATTCCATTCCTAATCCTAGGGCAACCTCACTCTTGATTTATCATCTAAGCAAGTGATCATTAAGCCCTACTCTGTGTCTTACATTTTGACCATCTTTAAGTTCATAAAAGGAACTTTGATCTGTCCTATGGTAAATTGGTTTTAATGGACCTTGGTGGGGAGTCTTGTAAAAAGATTTTTGTATGTTGACAGTGACTGAACTTAAAAAGTTTAATTTTTCTGATTAATGGATCTGTACCCAGAATTCCTTCTTTCTAGATGACAGCTTTAACCAAAGGCCCTAAACCACCGAAGGAGAGGGCAGCCCATATATTTGTCGTTCTTTGTTATGCAGAAGAACCATGAATATTTTCTAAATCAGAACACTTTTCATATTACTTTTGAGGTACGATGAGACTGTTTAGTACTTTAACAGCACGCCATGTATTTCTGGAGTTGCAGGAAATGGTGCTGTGTCTCTTGGAAGCACTTTCTAGAATTTGAACTAAACTACTCTTCCAAGCAAAATGTTAGAGACACTGAGCTCTTGCAGTTGCCATGTTTCAGAGGAAATGTTTCTGGCATGTCTTGTCCTGAAAGATTGCATGGTATTTTTCACAGAAGATTGTTATTAGCCTTCATCTTCTGGCTGAATTCCAATTTGAATAATTACAGTCTGCTGTCTGAATTCTCTAAGCAGAGTGTGTTAAATAACCTTCTAGACTTCCTTTCCTAATCTTCTGAGGGGCATTTCTGAGAATTATTAAATAATAGATCTGTTTAATCTAAAAGGCAGCTGCTTCTAAATGCTTGTGGAAAGTGACTGTTTTAGAAGGTGTGTTGACTACCCAATGCTCAGTGATAAATTACACAGGGGCATTGGTGGTGCTTGCTGTGTAGGAAGAGCTCCTTAGCACTGCAGAAAACTAAAAGGAAACTACCTCCTTTATAAGACTGCTGCAATTTAATTAAGGGTTCATTAAAAAAACTTAGATAAACAATACAGTATTTTCTTCCAAGAGGAGGAATATGAGCCTGGAGAAATCTACATAGAAAGTTTTGGAAAAGTTACAAGATACTGAAGATTAAAATAAAGACTTCTCATTCAAGGTGAAGGATAAATACACACTGTAGTACACAGGAGAATATAGAAAAGTGCAAAGCTGTGCAAAGCTTTGAACTTCTTCAGATATGAAAAAAATCAAAGGGGAAAAAATAGGTCAGTTGGACCAGTCATGAAGTCAAGTCTCTGTTTTGCAATAACTGGATGAAAATGAAACATTTCAGATGTAGTTGAGTAAGACATTTCTTTTAAGTATGTACTAGTTCAGTTGTTTGTTTCAATGTGGGAAGGGAAGAGAAAGGAGAGGGAAGGGG
>VYXB01003810.1:57618-73282 GCA_013397135.1 Pachyramphus minor
CCAAGAAAAAAAGATATCAGTGTTGACAGTTTTGCTCATGGTTGTTCTACCTTGTATTTTGCAAATTCTGTGACAATCCAGATATTGATGACATTATTTTAGTTGAAGACAAAAACATCATACCCACTCATGTCTGCTTAAACTACATCTAAGCTTAGTCCAATCTGCTTAAAAAAGCAAGATTGTTTTGCGTAATATTATGTGAAAATTATGTATTCACAGGGTTGATGCATGTCTGGATTGAATGGAAGCAGAGGTTGTTTATAGCCCTTTAAGAAACCATTTAAATCTGATTCTAAGAAAACACTGTTATTACAGTGCAGATGTTTGACTTGATTGTGATCTTGAAGATTAAGGAGATGTATATTTCTCTGATGTTACAGAAACACAGAGAACTTTTTGGCCTGCTTATCACTATGACTTACTGTTGCCAAAAACTGCATTAACTGCTGTTTTGGAGTCTCCTCAGTATAGAATTTTCATGAGCTTAGTTTCTTGTATGAATACAAAATTCATAAATATGAGCAAAATATATGCACAGTTGCAAACTAAATAACAGCATTCTTGAAGATAATGATCAGGAGAAAAACAGAATAAGATAATTTCTCTGTTAAACAGCTTCATTATCTGTGGATTAGTAAAACCTCGGGTACTTTGGTGCTCAGTTCACCACTACATTGCCAAAAAAAGTCAGTATATATATTGCAGTTTGAAATGCACTTTGAAGTCTTCAGTTCTGTGCAGTTGTGTAAGAAATTAGCTTCAAGGGAATTGTTACTGTCCTTTGGTAGGGAAAAACAAAAAATAAAATCTTGAAGTTAGTGGGTCAAATATCATCTGCTTTAATTACTTTAAACAGATGGAAATCATGAATAATTATTCATAAAAACCTATTTATATTCCTTTTCAAGGGTTAGTATTGCAATTTTTTTTCAGTTACATAAATAGCAAAGTGAAAAAGAGCAAGTAATATCTTCTCATATCTGCACATTAAGAAAAAGTAATAAATGGTCTGTTTTATAACTATTCTGAGAAGCTGAATGAGTCCAGATGCATGCAGACAGCAAAAAAAACACAACTAATGTTCAAACTGTATTGAAGGCTGGTGAAGGGACTAGAGCACAAGTGCTATGAGGAGAAGCTGAGGGAGCTGGTGCTGTTTAGCCTGGAGAAGAGGAGGCCCAGGAGGGACATCATCACTCTCTACAACGACCTGAAAAGAGGTTGTAGCCAGGTGGGCGTCGGTCTCTTCTGCCAGGCAACCAACAGTAGGACAAGAGGGCACAGTCTTAAGCTGTGCCAGAGGAGGTTTAGGTTAGATATTAGAAAGAAATTCTTTACAGAGAGAGTAATTAGACATTGGAATGGGCTGCCCAGGGAGGTGGTGGATTCAGTGTCCCTGGAGGTATTTCAGAAAAAACTGAATGTGGCACTTAGTGCCATGGTCTAGTTGACAGGTTGGTGTTGGGTCATGGATTGGACTCTGTGATCTCAGAGGTCTTTTCCAACTTGATTGATTCTGTGATTCTGTGAAACTGAGCTTCTGGGAATCAGATTTTTCACTAGGAGGAAAAAAACACACCGCTCTTAAAATAAATGCATTCAAAATGCTCTTCAAAATCATGCTTTATCTCATGCAGATAATACATGATTTCTACCAGTTTCAATGAGAGTTAAGCACACATTTTGTTGGTGTTTCAGTATTGGGGCTATCTCTGTTACTGTACAATTTGGGAATGAGACTGTGCAGCATTTTCAAAATTGCCAGAATAGGAGTTCTTTCATACATGAAAGAGATGCTTTTTTTTTTTCCCTGACAATTATCCCACTTTCATAATTGTATTGCATTTCATTTTTGCATTTATTTATGGGTTATTTCTGAGTTTGAGCTCATTAATATGTCATGTTTTGCATCTGAAATCAGACATTTTCTTGCTGTCTAGTGGAGCAAATAATCTTATTTAAAATGCTTAAATATAAAAGAAATTAAAACCACAGCCAAACAACTGTATCAATATGGCCATTTAGACCCATGCATCTGCTCAGTGTCTCATCCTTCTGTGCTTGCTGACTATCTGTGACTATTCTGAAACTTTCTGCATGTGCATTCTTGCAATTCAGGGAATACCACAGTACAAACAAACACAGTTGTAAGTGCTGAAATAATTTACTTGCTACAATCCATCAGCATATTTCAGCTGAGGGGCAGCAGGTTCTTGAACTGATGTTACACAATTACAAAATAGACATATGAACATGTCTGTTTCCTCTTGCACTTACTCATGGTTGTGAACTCAATCTGCTGTAATAGCCTATTTTAAAAAAAAATATTTATTTCTATCAGTTCCTAAAAAAAAGAAAAAAAAAAAAGAAAAAAAAAAGTTTGAGCTTCAGGAAATGGAAGAAAAAAGGGAGGATTCCCTGAGTGTCTCTCATTCTATAGATTTCAAATTTGAGAAAATAAGTTCTATACTCGCAAAAATAATAAGAAAAAGTAGTTGTTGCTTGTTTCTGCACCTTGAGAAAAATGCACTGTAGGTTACTAGTTAACTGTAACTAAATTAAGAATCTTAGTTTTGCCTTTGAAATATTCTCTCCCCAAGGCAATTTGAACACCTGTGTATCAACTGCTTAGGCAACCTCACTAAAATCAGTTTCTGTTTCTGTTTCCATTATAAACTTTATGGTGGGGTTTTGGTTGGTTGGTTGGTTGGTTAGTTTGTTCTTATTTGAGATGAGATCTAGGGGTTCTTTTTGCCTCAGCATAGTTAGGAGCTTTTGCAACACAATGCAACTTTCCCTGTTGAGAGTGAGAAAGAAGGAAAAAAGAGCCAAATAATCCATGTGTGAGCATTTAGGGTAACATGTTCTGGCCTGCCTCCAAAGGTGTGGCTCATAGAGACAGTATGAATTTCAATTCATTCTACCCTTTCTGGTTCTTTGGGTTAAAAGTTGTTACTTCTGTGTAAACCTTACTTAAATAGCAAGCCTTCCTACCTTTCTAGGTGTCTTCCTTTTGGTTCTTCTCTTCAGCTCTCGTGAGCCAGCCTAGCTGCTCACCTGTACAGAGCACGTGGACCTGCAGGGAGCTGGGATGCTCCTGCACAGAGCAGAAAGCAGCCATGCAGTGGAGCATCCTCTGTGCTAAGTAGGCCGTTTCCCACCATATTATAACAATTTCACACTACATTATATTGTGAACCTTAAATGATTGAATGTCTCCTTTGAACATTCAAAAGTTTCCTACTATACTAGCTCACTGTTATCACTTTCTACATTGCCTCATGGCAAATTAGCTGAATATAGTATAAGAAAAGGAAGATCATCAGTATCTTATTTGCATACAAGCATCATATTATTTTCAAATTATCTTCTTTATGCTTCTCATTTTCCTAGGATGTTTTCTTCTGCCTGTATGAAGTTTGCCCATTCTATCTGTATTCGCCTATTAGTGTTTTGTTGCATACCAGATTTTTTTTTTTCCTACCTTTATTCCCTCCCTGGATACAAGAGCTAAATTACACAATGGTAAGAACATCAGTAATTCACAATTAAGTTGCTCCAATTTATACCAAGCTAGTCAGAAAAGTTAAGACAAAATTTCAGTAAAAAATCAACTGTTCACTTTTTCACTGCATAGGAAATGTTTGTGGATGGCTTCAGCATTGCTATCATTGTTACTTTGCCTAAAACTTGTGGAAAATTTCTCAGGCTAATAATGCTTTTGGCAACAGCACCTATACTTTCCCCTCCAGTAGAGAAGAACAAGAAAATGCAGTCATAATGAAGGCCAGTTTCTTTAGCAGCCAGCTTCCTTACCCTAGTGTGTTCATGGATCTCTTTGGTTAATGCCAGTTATTGTATTGTGCTTGCATTGTATGAAAACATTTGTATGTTGAGGGACATGTGAATGATAAGGGAGTGGGAGGTGATTTTTCTAAGAGGAACATAACGAAAGGAAGTTAATCTATGTACAATTACAAGTGCCTTGGCTAGTGACAATGTCTGAACTGCACATGTGTCGAGATTAAGTGGATTACAATTTCAGGGAGTGATCTGTAGATCTCAGTGCAAAGTCATCAGAAAGTTAAGAAGTTAAAAGCAGATATATTGTAAATTTATTAAAAATTATTTTTATTTTTTTTCTCCACAGCTGGCAATAGACTTTCTGAGGAAGTTTACAGCAGAATTACTAGATTTCAGTTCTTCCTTAGTGCTGCATTATCTTGACCAACCTTGTTTATATGGTGATTTGGTTTTCATGCAGTACATAACATTGACATTACACCCCTCATAGAGAAAATGTTCATCCTAAAAGGACATATTCTTTGCAGCTTTTGAAAATAAGGAAATATGTCATTATGACATTTCTTAATTTATATATTCTTAAGTTTCATGTCTTGGCTTCATGAACGAAGATTTGGGAAGGGCTCTATCCACACTTGCTACAAGCACACTGGTGGCTAAAAAGGCCAATGCGAGATAGACAAGTCTGGTTGCAGTTTATTATCTAAAAAAATGTCTCAGCCATCCAATGTTATCAGTCTTTATGAAGGGAAATGCCAGAACCTTGCTGTGTTAACAGTGAGAAAAAGTTAAAATGCTCTTTGAAGCAGAATTCTGTCCATTGCTTCATATCTATACCTAAAATATGTATAGAACAAAATGAAGTAGTTATCTAATAAAGCTGTTATTTGCCTCACATATTGTACACTAAGTAAAAACTTTACAGTGAGTCATTAAAGAAATTAGTATATCGATCAGTTTTAGTTATCATTTGCTCAGCTATTACAATAGGGAAAAATATAATAAAATGAAATAAATTAATAATTTTTTAAAATTCATTTATTAAAATAATAATTAATAATAATAATAAAATTTAATTATTTTTAATAAGTAAAGATCCCGTGGCAAGTGTTTAAAACAGTGTCTCACAAGGAGTGACATGCCTACCACACTGTTTCTGGATTACATGTAGTTCTTTTCACCGTCAAATACTGAACCAAACGGCACTATACTTCAGCATTGTACAGTTCATTGGGCCCACTGCTGACTTCACAGGGTTTCAGGTCCATAGCAAAACAGACATCACAGATGTGAGTAGTGAAAAATACGTAAATCGAGCACTAATTTCTTAAAACTGTAACACACAGAAATATTTCTTTTTCATTGCTAAAAAGAAATTACAATATATGATCATATAATAATGGTTTGACATTCAAAATAAGCCACAAATGTTCTATGTTTGAAGTCATGGAAAGGAAAATAGGTGTGTATGGGAGAAGATGACACCCAGGCAGACGATCTGCCCAGTCATTTGATTACTTTTATTCCAGAATTCAATTGTCAGTTCTCTCTACCTCTGATTAGGTGCAGCATATTTAAAAGCTGCACTTCATGTGGTGTCAGCTAGTAAATATTGTCACTGTTTTGAGATGTTAGTGAAGAAACATTA
Organism: Pachyramphus minor; assembly: GCA_013397135.1. Classification (NCBI taxonomy): domain Eukaryota; kingdom Metazoa; phylum Chordata; class Aves; order Passeriformes; family Tyrannidae; genus Pachyramphus; species Pachyramphus minor. The sequence continues at coordinate 63,074 of VYXB01003810.1, forward strand.
CCCTTCACAGAATATTGTTTTCTAATAGTCTCTGACAGTCAACTTTTTCTTAAAGGATTTTGATAATTCTGCTTAGACATAAAAAATGTGATAATCCTTTCTAGTTAGCGGATGTTGAAGTATGTTTAAAAAACTTTCAAGCTGACTATGAGGATTTGTTTTTCCAGTCTGTCAATAAATTAACTGTCACATACATTTATTCTACTAGTGGGATGTAAAATGTTTTGTGGTAATTAAGACTTGGGTCCATTTTCTCAGTGGTCTTAGTATTATCTGTTTCATAGTGATGTATTAGAAATTGGGATTATTTGTCAGACTCATTCTCTTTCCTAATAATAGTTGCCTTAACTTACCCATTTCTAACTGAATTGCTTTACTCAGATGCCAAAAGTGGGCTTCTCTATTTTGGGATAGCAGGCTTACTTTCAAATACAGCAGTGCAACAAAGATGCTGTTGTGCAAAATCCCGGTCCATAAATCCAGTAAAATAATACGAAGTGATTGTAAAATAGAAATAGAGTATATGTGAAGCAGAACTGTTAGGCAGAAAAAAAGAAGAGGAAAAATGTTTCCAGAACAAATTCTAAAGACAGCTGATCCAGAACAGATTGATTAGACATAGACTGTCATGTTGTGAGAGTATTTGTGACTTTTTTAACTGTATCATGCATTGCAGCACTTTGGATTATCTTCTATCACACAATTTATTAACAGTTGGTGCTTCATCACTACATTAAGTCCGTGCAAAATCTTCAGTCATTAGCAGTGCCATGCATTAAATTCACATGTATTTCAATGGATATTTGAAGTGTTCCTTTGATTTATTCAGTAGCTATAGAGAAAAGGGGATGGTCAACTCAGGACTAACCAAAAAAAAAAAAACAACAAACCAAACCACCACCACCACCCCCAAAAAAACCCCCAAAAAACAACAACCAACCCAACCCAAACCCCCTGCCAAAGAAAGAAAACCACCCAAACAGAGACAAAGATATACTCTGAAATTAAACAATACAGATATTGACTTTTATTATAAAATACCTTTACAAAGTATCTGACAGATAATGGGTCAGAAAGAAAGGAGGAAAGGAAAATAAATAGAGCTAAAACATGTTAGACTAATGTGTGAATTCAAGTAAACTGATAGAAAGTACAGGAGATCTAGAACAATGATCAGACCAGATCATTTAACGTAAGATCCTGATTGCAAGTTTGGTTGCTTTTTTGGTCTTTAAACCACCTTTAATTCTGCAGTGTCATTTCTGGGACAGGCTGGGCACTACTGTATGCAGTTTTCCAGATGTGACTGCACCATTAATATTATGCAATGACATTTCTTAATGATCTATCTTACATATTGATATATACCATCCCATGCTTTAATATCTAGCAGTGCTATAATCTTTAATGCATGTTTCCTTATACCAATGTCATGAGGGAATGCTATTACCTATTACCTTGCTTGCAGATAGAAAATCTTTCTGCAATTCTGTTATGGGCCACATTTTTTCAGGGTATTTAGGTACCTAATGATCCACGCAAGTTCCTAGCGGAACTGACAGAAGCCTAAATGTCTAAGACCCATTATTTCAATAGGTATTAGGTACTACATTTTTCAAAGTCATGTTGTGGCCTATCTGGAAAATACGTTTTAAAAATCTTAAAGAATTTTTAAAATATCCCAAGTGACTTCCCAAAGTTACAGAAGTCTTTGGTCAAGCAGAAAGCTGGAGCCATGTCTCCTGATTCCAGGACAGCTCTGTTAAGAAATATCCATGATAAATCCTCTTCCTTTCTTTGAGTAAATGTAAAATACTAACTGTGTTGTCTTACTTATCTTACTAGGTATAAAGAAATAATCTCCAAGAGGTGTTTTATATTATTGTAAACTGCTTTTTTTTTCTAGTAAGATGTTAGGTTTTATGCCACTGGTTTTAAAGGCACTGATCTAAGAGGGAATCCATATAATCAGACTAGTACAATAATTTAGAAAATAGAAGTGACACAAGCCTTTAATTTTTAGATTTTACTTTTTCTGATAGACTTTGAAAACTTCGCCTTTACTATGCGAAACATTAAGTGGAGCTAGTTACTAGTGACATACATGTACGTAGGGTCAAAGCCATTGGAAAAGGACACAAATACAATAAATGCATACAAGAATCATTAGTATTGAGTAAAATATACAAATAACTGTACTTCCACAACATATGTGTGAGATCTGGTAAAGAGGGAATCCATATAAGGTTTTTGACATGATCTATGAATGATTCCTTTTTAAGATGCTCCTTTGCTACAATTTCTCCAAACTTGGTACTATCAGGCAGATGGTGAGCTGAGAGCACCGTAGTTTATGGTGATTAGCACCATCTCATTGTTTCCTTGTGCTCCCCAGTCTCCACACTCCTGTGCTCTCTAGTCTAGATGCACCTGCAGCATCCTGCATTCTTTTTAGACTGCAGTCTTCTCAAATTGAAATCGGTGTCTCTATGCAGAGTGTAGCACAAAATGCACCTTGTATATGTCAGTATTTCAGAAATACCATCACATAATAATGGTGAAAACTACATATGTATCTAATTATCAACTGCTTGTTGCTTTTGAAAAGCATGGCTTCTATAAATAAAAGCAAGTGATAATTTTGTATTTCCAATGGCAGTAGTAATTTATGTCCATTTTTCAAGGACATTAATGACAAAACAGCATTCACAGAGATGAAGAATCAGACTTCATCTCTGTGGAGTTCTTGGCCTGTAAATAAACTGGACTTCAAAAGTTTTTAATCTCCTAAGCATGTTTCAGTACACTGGCTAATGATTAATCAAAATGCATGCAACAATAATCTAATTATCTTCAAAGTTTGTTTGGTTTTTGTTGGGATTTTTTTATATTAAAGTCCAAAATGGAAAATATTTTGCTTGAATGTCACAAACATCTTCATACTTTAAGTGGAACTTTTTCATATTTAATCAATTATCGATCTGCAATAAAGAAAAATTTTGTGGTTTCTTGAAGGATTTTTTCCTAGCATGGACTAATCCACAATGAATTCTCACATTATAGATTAGATATTCAGTAAAAATATGCCTACCAATCTGTAAATATCCTGATCTTTCTCAAATATGCATTCTGAAGGTCTGTATTATTGTCCACATTCCATTTAATAGAAGTGAAACACATGTCTTTGCCAAACATCAGAGGGGTAATTTTGACATCTACTCACTGAATTCCCTTCCCTGGATTGCAGAAAAATAGCACTAGGTACACAATATGCTGAAATATTCAGAAATCTCAGAAAGAAAAAAATGGGCCAAACTTTCTTTACCCCCCTGGTATCCATTCTAATATGTGTGTAAATAGGCTAACCAAACAGCCAGTACAGAATGATCACTGTTGTAATAAATAACATACTAAAGTATTTAATATTGATATGTTTCTCCACTATGTTGCTATTGTTTTGTCATGACTAAATCTGTAAGATACTAATTATTTTTTAGCTCTATCCTTTAATTGTTCTTATAATAATTTTGCAGTGATAAAAGAGATTGCAAGGTTGTAGAAAATTGGACCAGATGCAAAGTTATGGAGATACAGGCTCTGGTATTTGTCTTGCACTTTCACATTTCAGTGTCTCAGTTGTATGTAAATACTCTGTCCTGGTATGTTCTTGCTATATTCATTACAAGTTCAAATCAATATAGATTTTAAATTTATATCCTTTTTTTCCCCCCTCTGAGGTTTGGAAGGTTTTGACCATGTTTGCTGTAATTGTATTGGCCAACAGCTATTATAAGACTCAAGGCAGGGAATTCTACTTACAACTTTTTATCCATGATGTATAACTCAGAAAGGAAAATTATTTCAGTGGTTATTACTGCATGAACCAAGGATATTTTATGGCTTCTATTCTTGATCTTCCCTTCCATCTGAATGTATATTTCTATTCCCCCCCACACACTTTTTTTTTGCCCGATAACAATAGAATGACTTCAAATGGGGGACTGGAGAATGACCAAGAATGTCTGTTTAGGGAAATCTAGAAGACAACTGAATTCCCTCTAGAAGTGACAATTTCTGAACAAGGAAGAATACTATAATTATAATCTTCATTGTAGTGTTTCTGTTTATCTTTTTTTTCATCTGGGAGGTTTTTGAGAACAGAAAGAGAAACAGGCTGTCACATTGCATTGATGTATTTTGAGTAAAGGTGTGACCCTCATAGCATTTTAAAAAAATCACAGAATCATCAAGATTGGAAGAGACCTTTAATATTATCTAGTCCATCAACCTAGTACCACCATAATCACTCCTAAACCATATCTGTCAGTGCCACATCCAGACCCCTTTTGAACACTTACAGAGACGGTGACTACACCACATCCCGAGGCAACTTAGTCCAATGTCTAACCACTTATTAAGTGATTTTTTTCTTTTCTAACAACTCATCTGAACTTCTCCTTGTTCAACATAAGGCCCTTTCTTTTGAGACATGGCAGAAGAGACCAAAGCCCCACCTCACCTCACTACAACCTCCTTTCAGGCAGTTGTGCAGAGGAATGAGGTCTCCCCTGAGCCTCTTCTTTCCAGACAAAACAATCCCAGTTCCTTCAGCCAATCCTCATAAGAAATGTTTGCTAGACCCTTCACCATCTTCATTGCCCTTCTTTGAACACAAAAGATTAAGATAGAGAAGAGACCTAGTCTTTTAGATGTATTTTGAGAATGCCTACTAGATGTTCTGAAGGCATGAGAAAAAGGATGGCCTTGATCCTGTTTAGGTCAAGTCCAGGCTAAGTATCAGATACCTTCTCAGTGTCTCAACACCATCATACTGAAACACAGTAAGACATGTTCAGAGTGGGTTTTAGGCACCCATGAAACTTTAAGTAAGATATTGAGTAATACAGAGTTGTTTTCTTCCCCAAATAAGATATCAGTGAAAAAGGAGATTTCTGGATCATAATTTTCACAGAGATAAAATTTATGTATTGAAACCCCTCTTTATCCAACTGCGAGCAACATACTGAAGCACAAGGTAGAGACTGAGGGGAGACCTCATTGCAATCTACAACTTCCTTGTGAGGGCAGGAGGAGGGGCAGGCACTGATCTTCCCTCTGTGGTGACCAGTGACAGAACCCAAGGGAATAGCCTGAAGTTGTGTCAGGGGAGGTTTACGTTGGGTGTTAGAAAGGAGTTCTTCACCCAGAGGTGAATGTTTGGGCACTGGAACAGGCTCCTCAGGGAAGTGGTCACAGAACCAAGACTGACAGAGTTCAAGAAGCATTTGGATGATAGTCTCAGGCACATGGTGTGACTCTTGGGGAGGCTCCTGTGCAGTGCTGGGAGTTGGACTTCGATGATCATTGTGGGTCCCTTCCAGCTCAGCAGATTCTGTGATTCTGTGATCTTAACACATAAGTCCACACAAGGTAGTTGAATGGGTAGCTCAGATGCCCAATCCATAGCTTCCTAGCCTTGTCAAATTTTGCAGTATTATTTATATGACATTTTCTGATCTACATAGAGAATTTCATTTGACAATTTCAAAAGTATTAAATAGAAATAACAAAACCAAACTCAGCAGTGTAATGACTGATGCTGATTCAGACCAGGTGTTACTGTCTTTTGGACCTCCATGAAAATCTTTTTCTGAGTATCCAGTCTTCATTGTTCTTGATTAAAGGAATCCAGGATTTTAAGTTTATTTTGTACAAATTTTTTTTATGGTGGCCAAGCAGACTTTGAAGGTTTCACATTTAAGATGCTCAAATCTTCAGAGGTACTTTTATTCGAATTCCAGTTGCCTCAGTGTTTTTCCAAGTACCTTATTTAATCCTCAACTTAGTGTAACACTTCTGTATGCCCAATACTTTCTAAAAAAACTGTAGGTGAAAGGCATATTTCACCTACATCAACACTTATGCAGTAGACAGAACAAATCATGGACATGTGATTTGCTATGTTTGGACACATCACTATATGTTTGGGAGATCTGTAAGTGGGAGGACTGGAAAATGTTTTATTAAGAGTCAAAAGAGCACAAAGTAAAGATACATCTTAATAATTACGAAAAAACTATTTGAATTGAAATACCTTGCTTAAATTTGTTACACTGGGAATTTTTTTAAATATCCAGGATTAAAAAACTATTGTTGAATAGTATATGATTTGTTCAAGGAATTGCACTTACTCTTGACTTTTCTCAGTTTACCAGATGGGTATTTGAAAAAGTCTGTGGATCTCGTTTTGCTGTGGATATCTATCCCTTTCTTCTCTCTGGTTTTGTAAATTCCCAAAATATGAATGCATCAGAAGTAATTCACTGGCCGTGCATGAAACAGCTACGTGCGAAAACACAGTAACTGCTCTGTTTCTCATAGCTGAGTTCAAGCCAATGCAACTCTTTGTGCTATAAGGGATTAAACCTTCTCTATTTTGTGCTACAACGTCTGCAGAAAAACTTGGCATGCACATGGATCTTGTTTGTCATCTATATTGCTGGGAGAGAGAGCTGTTTTCATTTACTGTACATGGCTGCTGAAACTAAACCAGCTAGACCTTGGTTTTGGTGTGAGTTTGTTGTGTGGTGGTTTTTTTGTTTGTTTATTTGTTTGCTTTTAAGAAGAAATGCTCACAACAATAATGCTAAAATAATATTTTAGTATACAAGAAATAGTGGATACAGTTACTGCTCTGTTGTCAGTGCATTTTGATAATGGGAAGTCAGTCTCTCATCTTTTTAGTCTGCTGCTTTTGGCAGGCTTCTGACATTTATCCTGCATTTTATAATTCATTCTCTTAAAGCTGACCTCTCTCTGTTTGTGGGTCTAAACTGTATGAGATTAGTTCAGCATGTGAATTCTGAACTGCATCAGTTTCATAATATATAAAATATTCTTTTTGCTGGCCACATGTAGATTTTCTCCATGTTTAAAACTTCTAATGCATAGTATATAATAAATGTTCAAACTTTTATGTAAAATTCAATAAGTCATTGCTACAGCTTCACTTTTACCGAAAAAAATGGTTTGTAAGCAGAGAAAATTCCTTTTCATTCCCTAAAGGAATATCATAGGGACCAAATAATATTTGCAAAGGATTCTATGATTATGAGTCAAAATATAGGGAAAATTATGAAAAATCTGTACATTATGCAGCATAATACCTACCTATGTGTTTTTACTTGTATGTCTGATCCTGCACACGCAAGTTTAATTTAATTTACAGGGAAATAATCCTGTTAACTATTTCCTGTTCTTTTCTTGTTGAACTGAATGGCAAAATTCCCACAGGACTTGAAGAACCAGACAAATTTCTTAATATATAAAGTTAATTGTGTGGCTGGATTCAATTACATGGGTATCACAGAACAAACAGCATTCACTTGCTCCCTTAGTACTGTTGCCTTCCCTCCCTTCTTTCCAGAGGCCATCTAACAAAAGCATGTTGTAAGCTAGAACAGAGCTGTTCTACTCCTGCCTGTGTGTGACTTGTGTTTAACTTAGGTAAAAGCTTAGATTGCCTCTAGCATATTTATTTTTTTTCAACAATTCTTAAGTCCTTTCATCCAGATTTTGTAGATTTCGCAGAAATCACCTTGCAGTCGGCACGTCCACTTTTACCAAGCACTTATAAAGAGCAGGAAAATGTGCATGCAATGAGTGCATATGTTTGGAAGGATTGGTTTTTCTTTCAGAAATTAACCAACATAATAGGCAAAAGCATTGACAAAAAAAATAAGCATTGAGTAAGAATATTTTTCATGTATACATCAATTATACAATTATATTCATTGGATGTTTTAATTATTATAACATAGAACAGTTCAGCAATGCATGCAATAGTGTATTTCCCAGAGACTATTTCCCAGAATATTTTAAAGCAAAAGCAATTCTATCTGAAAAAAAAAATCCAATTTCTTTTCTTATTTTTTAGGAGACGATTTTCAAAGCTTATTAGGTAAAGTGAGGATATAAAAAACACTTGAAAATACAAACAAATGAACAAAGAGGAGAAAAGCAAAGGAAAGCAAGGACATTCAGAGTAAACAAATATTAACTCTTTATAGGAATAACCTTTCTTCCATTTGGCAGCAGAAAATGTCTTCAATAGCCTTATGCATAAAGCTGAAGTTTCATTAAAATAAATGGCAGTTCAGCAGATACTTAAAATTAGGCAATTAAATTTAAGTACTTCCTTGAATTACAGGCATTTTTTTTTTCTTTTTCCAGATGTTTTTCAGTTATTATTATATGAAACATCCCCTGGGCAACAGACAACTTTTTGTATTCACATGGTATTAAATAAACCCTGTGGTGGGTTGACCCTGGCTAGACACCAGGCAGCCACCAAAGCTGCTCTATCATTCCCTTCTTCAGCTGGGCAGTGGAGAGAAAATATAATAAAAGGCTCATGAATTGAGATAAGGGCAGGGAGAGTTCACTCACCATCACGGGTAAAACAGATTCAACTTGAGGAAATTATTATAGTTTATTACCAATCAAATCAGAGTAGCATAATGAGAAATAAAACCAAATTGTAGAACACCTTCTGCCCACCCCTTCCTTCTTCCTGGGCTCAGTTTCACTCCTAGATTCTCTGCCGCCTTCCCTTCAGTGGTGAGGGGGGATGGGAAATGGCAACTGTGGTCAGTTCATCACATGTTATCTTTATGGCTCCTTCATCCTCAAGAGAAGATCTCCTCATACTCTTCCCCTGCTCCACAGTGGAGTTCCTTACATGGGAGTCAGATCTTGAAAATTCCTCCAATGTGTGTCCTTCACGAACTGCTCCAGTGTGGGTCCCCCGCAGGGTCACAAGTCCTGCCATCAAACCTGCTCTAATGTGGTCTCCTCTCTCCATGGGACCACTGGTCCTGCTGGAAGCCTGCTACAGTGACCCACAGGGTCACAGGCTCCTTCAGGCACATCCACCTGCTCTGACATTGGGTCTTCCATGGGTATCTGCTCCACCATGGCCTTTCATGGACTGCAGTGGGACAGCATAGAATCATAGAATGGTTTGAATTGGAAGGGCCCTAAAAGACTATCTCCTTCCAAAATCCCTGTGCTGAAGGTGCCCCTAGGGGAAGGGACACCTTCCACTAAAGCAGGTTGCTCAAAGCACCATCCAGACTGTCCTTGAACGCTACCAGAGATGGGGCATCCACAGTTTCTCTGGGAAACCTGTTCCAGTGTCTCACTACTCCCAAAGTGAAGAAATTCTTCCTAATATCTAAACCTACCCTCTTCGTGTTTAAAGCCATAAGCCCTTGTCCTGTCACAACATGTCCTTGTAAAATGTCCCTGCCCAGGTTTCTTGTAGGCCCCCTAAGGTGCTGGAAGATTGCTCTAAGGTCTTTCCCTCAGCCTTCTCCAGGCTGAACAATCCCAGTTCTCTCAGCCTCTCTTCATAGGAGAGGCGCTCCAGCTCTCTGATCATCTTTGTCTCAATATCCCTGAACATTAACCAGTTTTCTTGGGCCCTTCTCAACTCCAGGGCGTTATCTCACAGCCTCTTCCAAGCAGATCCTTGAAGAGGCCAAAGTCTGCTCTCCTGAAATACAGGCTAGTAAGCTTTCTGCACATCCTCCTTACTGCCATAAGGATCTCAAATTCCACCATTTCATGGTCACTGCAGCCAAGGCTGACTTTGAGTTTCACACTCCCCATCAATCTCTCCCTGTTGGTGAGAACAAGGTCCAGTGTAGTACCTCTCCTTGCTGGCTCCTCTATCCCTTGGAGAAGGAAGTTATCATCAGTGCACTCTAGGAATCTCCTGGATTCCTTATGCCCTGCTGTGTTGTCCCTCCAACTGATATTGGGTGATTGAAGTCCTCCTTGAGGACCAGGACTTGTGAATATGAGGCCGCTCCTATCTGTCTACAGAGGGCCTCATCCACTGGGTCTTCCTGGTTGCATGGCTTGTAGCAGACCCCCACAATTATGTCACTTGTCCCTGCCCTGCCTTTAATCCTGATCCATAGGCTCTTTGCTCCTCACTCCCTCCCAGGCAGAGATCCATGCACTCCAGCTGGTCATTGACAAAGAAGGTAACACCTCATCCTTGTCTCCCCTCTCTGTCCTTGCTAAAGAGCCTGTATCCTTCCATTCCAACACTTGAGTCATAGGAGCCATCCCACCATGTCTCCTTGATGCAAATAAGATCACAGCTCTTCTGTGTTTTTGTGTGCACATCTCCAACTCCTC
>VYXB01003811.1:0-15013 GCA_013397135.1 Pachyramphus minor
CTGGTGTTCTCAAACACCAGTGCCAGTGGCACTGGCTTTCCTCCAGTCCTCACGTGCTTCTTCCACCAGTGTGTTTGTTCAAAGAGTTTCAGGAGAGGCCTTGCTGTGAGCAGCCACTCCCTTGGCACTTCAGAGTCCATCCCATCAGGGCTCTCTTGTCTGCCTGCTTTGCTCAAGCATTCTCTGCTCTGGTCCTCTTCCAGCAAGGATAAATCTCTTTTGCCCCAGGCTTTCCCCCTACTCTCTGAGACCTGAGATTCAGGAAGACCAGTCTTGGATTCAGTGCCTCAGTCCTACTGGTTACCTGTTCCATCTGTCATCAGATTCAATTCCAGGAGGGCTTTGGCTTTCCTCACCTCCCTCATTCCTTCATGCTCTAATGCTGACACTATTTCTCCCAGTTTCCTTGTCCCTGCTTTTAGCTTCTCAATGCTTCCCTTCTCTTGTGACTTCTTTTGGAGTGAGCCTCTTTTTCATTCACACGGGGTTCCTGATGTTTTATCCTGGATAGCTGTTCTTTCGGATGGACTGCTCTTGAGCTTGGATGAAATGATCCTTGGGTATTAACCAGCTTTCCTGGGCTCTTCCTGCAGTGGCACTCTTCCAAGCACATCCTTGAGGAGTCCAAAGTCTGCTCTACTGCAGTCCAGGGCTGTGATCTTGCTTTTACTCTGTTCATTCCCTCCTTTCCTGATTCTGAACGTCCCCATCTCATGGTCCCTGCATCCAAGGCTGCCTTCAGCCTTCACATTCCCAGTGAGACCCTCCCTGTTTTTGGACTATGAGATCCAGCACTGCACCCATGGTTTCTGTATCAGCTGAGACAGGAAATTGTCATTGATACCTTCCATGGCAATCCTCTTCGTTTCCTTATGTCATCCTAGTTTTAATTTCAAGTAGATAGTTGAAGCCCCCCATGGGAACTGGACACCGTGAATATAAGGCTGCTGTTTTCTGTCCGTATAGGCTTCACCTGCTTTTTCTTCCTCATCAGGTGGCCGATAGCAGACACACTCTACAATGTCACCCTTCCCTGTCTTCTCTTTAATCTTCATCCATAAATTCTCTATTGACTCCCTATTGACCTCAGCTGCTTTCTAATTCAAAGGATAAATCCCTCTCCTCATCTTCCCAGCCTGTCTTTCCTGCAGAGTGTGTAATCCTCCATTGCAACATTTCATTCAGAGAAGTCATCCCACCTATCTGATCCCAGCAAGATTAAAGACCTGCAACTGCCCACACATCTGCAACCCCTCTGTTTATTACCCTTGCTGCATGTTTTAGTACACAGATACTTCCAAGGGGCACCCCAGCTCACTGATTTCCCAGAAATATTTGACATTTCTCCAAATTGGTATCTTTTACGCATTTCCTTGCTTACATGCAAAGTGGTAGAGGTGACCCCACTCTAGTCCCATTTTGCTGATTTTATGACTCTTTCCTATCACATCACGCTGTGCTATTTACTCATAGAGCCTGTCCATCATTCCTTCCCAGGGTTTCTAGTAACTCTTTTACCGCAGCATCATTTACGGCTTTAAGCCTTCCTTAGCAACTCAGACATTCTGCTGGCAAAGATAACCCTGACCTGCTTAGTAAGGTGAAGTCCATTTCTCCCAAGATGTTGCTGGTCTGCATAAAGTGTTCAGTGGTTGTAGAACCCAAAGCCCTGTCACCAGCACCAGCTCCACAGTCAATTATTGACCTGCATTATCAGGACCCTTCTCCTCACTGCTGCAGGTTGTGAGATGTACTAAGAATAGCACATACAAGACACTGAAGTGTATAACTTTGCATGGTACAATTATACAGAATTATATGCTGTGCTAACAGCCCTTAAATGATGGGAATTTTCTTGTTACTATACAGAAAAAAAAAAATTTGATTAGCTTACAGAGTATTCACTAATTTGGCCTGATTAGGAAGCTTTGCACTCTGCTGACTGCAAAGCAATTAGTAAAAATATTCCATACACTACTTGTTTTCTACAACCAACAAGCAAATTGATGCTATTAATCCTTTCAAATATAGCTGTATTTACGAGAAACAAATTCCAGTTTTTAAAGGAATCTACTGCATTTTCATACATGCTTATCATATGTCTTGCATACTACAATCCATAGGATATAACAAGGGATTTTTGACAGCCAATGGGTTTTTTTCTCAAATTAGAATTCTGTAATGTATTGCACATCTTCATAGAGAAAACGTTAACAGAGCTCAAATACTCCCTTCATTCCAGAAAAAAAGCAAAAGTTCACCTTAATTTTGCTTTGCTTAAGCTTGCTTAATTCCCTCTCTTCCCTGTGTGCAAGAAATAGCAGAGTAAGTTACAGTGAAAACATCTGCGTATTTGAAGGAGTAGGTTCTTATGAGGGCTGTTAACCTCAAAAGTATTAATTAAGACAAATCAGTACACTAGAGAGGAAGTCCAGTAGAAGAATCTCTTTGTCTGGTGTTTAATCTAAGACTGACACGTGAATGCCAGTAACTATGCATCTTACCCTATGCTAATTCAACATTTCATCAGCCCTAAAATAAGACCCACATTCTATTTTTTAAGCTTGATATTTCATATTAATTCATATAATCAAAAAATGTTCTATGGCATGTATTATCCAAGATGTAGCATTAACCAGTTTTGTTAAATACTCTGCTGCTAGAAATTCTTGAAAAGTGTAGTCTTGACTCACATATGAAGTAAAGGAGAAGGCATATTAGTGGTAATGACACGAGGTAAGCAGTGAGGCTCTGGAGTGCTGTTAAATGTGTGTAAATAACTGGATACACACAGGTAAATAGCTGAAATTAAGCTAAATGTTCATTGTAGACTTGCTATTTGAATGCCAGATTACAAGGGTAACCCATTCTTCCCCAAAGGAACCAATACTTTTAAGCCCTCCCTCCTGAGAAAAGTTGCAGTTACAAGAAACTTAGCTGACTGCATTTCATCCCAGACTTTGTTGTTGGTAGGTGGGAAAAATATACTCTATTTAATGAGAGCAAATTCTCAAATTATGTAAATTTGTGCTGTTCCTATATATTAAGACAGCAGGGAAATTTACATGAGTCAAGAATCCATATTTTGTTTGCACTGAGCTGTAAGACTATCTCAGGTGCTTTAATTCACTATATCTCTAAGGCATATTTTCAGGCATATACACAATATGTATTCCCAAACACTAAATTTGCTTGTCTGGTAAATTACATTCAAAAGCCTCTCTAGAATGTTTCACTGAATAATATAAACAGCAATTTTTTTTGATTGTCAATGAAACCTTTATTAATAAAATTGAGAAATTTTCACATAAGAAGTAGAAAGTTAGCTTGAAGATGTACTCAGATGTTCAAAATTGTTACTTACTATTCAAGGAAAAAGTTAATTACAGATTGTGTCTCCAAGTAGAGATTCTGGGTTGGTACTGCAATTGTTACTCAATTGCAGTGTTTAATTTTCATTGCATTTAACTTAGTGCTATCCGTTTGCTGAAACTTTGCTGAAAGCACTAACAAAACATGGAGGATTTATGTACATTATTTTCCCATTTCTTATTCTTTCCTTTTAGTTTTAACAAAGTTAAAGCAAGATTGTCTCCCCCAGTTTCACAGCTGATGTCAACAGTCTGTAGTGAACCTTACTGGATCAATATTCTTTTTTGAAGACAGAACCATTTGATCTCCCATAGATGAATTCTTTTCCCAGTCCTGTGAACCGAGAAGCTTGCTACAAGGTCTGTGAAGAGAAAGCTTTGTTCAGTGGAAGATGGAATTTTACAACTCTATAATGCCAGTAGGATGACTTAGCAAAATCTAGTGACCTGACCTAAGATGAAAAACAGCTCCTTTGAAATAGAGGATTATATATATATACACACATATTTTTTGGGAAGTCTGTCTTTCTGCTAACTCACATTTTGACACACCAGAGAATTTCACACTGATGGTGAAATAATCTGATGGTGAAATAAGTGCTTATGGTACATATGGTCTGAAACTTACTTTTTGATACATGAAATATATTTTCAACATTTTACACTACTTTTGTTTGAAGCACAAATTTAGCTTTTAATTCTTCAATATGAGGAGATTCTCTAAGATAGGGAAGGGTTTTTTTTTTAATTAGACATTCTTAAAAACACAGACATGGATTTTTACACTTGTTCTTTAGTATATTTGAGAAATTATACTAGATATGTTATGTTACAGGCAAGCAACACACACTTATGTCAACTATGTTTTTTTATTGATCCTATTTTGGTCAATATAGATTGCAATATCAGGGAATTACTCATGTGGGTTCATACTTGCTGAAGTGGCTAAGTAATATGCAATTGTGTGTTCATGTAGTTAGCATTATAATACCTGGCAATTATGTCCAATAATGCACACATTGGAAAACAGGGTTAAGACATCTAAAGTAATTTCCTGAAGGTATTGTGAGATTTGTAGATGCTCCATTGCTTTCCTCATCTTTTTTCTTTATTAGCTTCCCTTTAAAAAAAAGGAATTCCACTCATAAATATGTAAAAATTGCTTCTAAGCTGGCTATTATCACATTAGGAACAAAAAAGAAATCTGGATCCAGAGGGCTCTGAAAATATCTATTTATTTTATTAAAGTAATCAAAGACAAAATGATAATAATTGAAAGGAAAAGACCAGAGAGCAAAACAATGATACTACTATATACTTCCCTATTACACTTGCATATTAAATGCTGCACACAGATCTGATTATTTTGTGTTTAAAGAATACATTAAAATGAAAAGATAAAGAATTATTAGAACTGAACAAAAAAAAGTCTATATAATGTGAAGTTAAACAGAGAGAGAATTCTTATCCTGAAGAAGAGGCATTTGGGTAAGATTTTGACAGACAGATTCTTGAAGGAGAGAAGAAAGAATGTTAAAGTTCTTTTTCAGAAATCGTATATGGTAATCATGTGAAACTCACTGCTTCAAGATGCTTAAGATACCAGAATATAAGAAGCCTAATCATCAGTAAGGCAAATGAATGGTAGAAAAACACAGAGGTATTGAATTGATTGACTGTTGCTACAACTCCCAGCTCATGGAGTGCTGAAAAATTGCTGAAGACTAGAATTTTGCTCTAGAAATACTGTGTTGGCTCTCATTTTACTGTTTTTTTGTCTATGACCAGTGAGAAGCATAGATTTCAGGTACTGATTCTCCTGTGGATTGACCTCACATAGTCTTAATTTAGCTTTGGTAATAACAAACAAGCTGATTTGATAAACCTGCTCTTCACTTTCAGCAAGAAGTTAAATCGCATTGAGATAAATATGACCTGAGAGAGGCATCTGATGATACCTAAAAAAGTACCTTTCACAACAAACTTCATGGTATTTTAATTATTAGGAGTTTTGAGGGTTTTTTTGTAGGATTTCAAAACAAAAGAGAAAACGTGCCTTTGTTTGAAGAGCAACGTGAATTCAACATGCCTGATTGGAATTAGAAAAATTATTGTTACTTATGATGAGTAACACTGTAGAAAAATCCAGATTGCTATGCCATGTATTTATAATAAAAATATAGGAACATCTTGTGTTAGATGGTAGGTTTTGTTCAACATTACTTTAATGACTTAACAAGTGTTCTAAACATTGCCTTTTAACTTCTTTTTTTCTTGGTGAAATCAAGCTAAAAGAAATTAAGTAACTAGAGTTTGATGACAGTGTGAGGACAGAACACAGAAACGCTCAGGAGGCTCAAACAGAGAAACATGGCCTATATTCTGATCAACTATTGAGAAAATTGCTTAGAAATTATATCAGTTGATATAACTGATAGAAATTATCAGTTTATGCTGGCTGCTGAAAATTCAAGAAATATAAAAAATTATATTTGTAGAGACAGTACCTAGTGTCTTAATCATCAGTCAAAACCTGTACAGGGTGCTGCTTACAACTTTCACAAAACTGAGAGATCCATCATACTGGAGGTCAGAAGCTTGTTTTTCAGTCACCAAAGTACTGGTATCATAGTGACAGAAAGTTACAAAATGACAGATCATACAGTAGAATCATAGAATATGCTGAGCTGGAAGGGACCCACAAGGATCATTGAGTCCAACTTCTGTTCCTGCACAGGACAGCCTTAAGAACCACACCACGTGCCTGAGAGCACTGTGCAAATGCTTCCTAAAATCTGACAGGCTTTATGCCTGGGGAGGCTGTTCCAGGGCCCAGGGACCCTCTGGATGAAGAACCCTTTCCAAATACCTAATTCAAGTCTCTGCTGACACTCATGCCATTCCCTTTGGTCCTGTCACTGGTCACAAGAATAAGAGAAGTCACAATGAAGAGATCAGTACCTGTTCCTCTGCTTGCCCTTGTAAGGGTGTTGAAGACCACAATGAGGTCTCTCCTCAGCCTCTTCCTGGCTGAATGAATCAAGTGACCTCAACTGCTCCTCTTAATGCTTCTCCTTAATACTCCTTACCATTCTCATTGCCCTCCTTTGGATGCTGTCTAAGAACTTAATATCTTTCTTATCTTGCCCAAAACTGCACACAGTACTCAAAGTGAGGCTATACCAGTGCACAGTAGAGTGAGTCAATCACCTCCTTCTACTGGCTGGTTAGCTACAAAGTTGTTTAGCTAGGAGACTGAAGGATTTTATGTTACCCCCTTGTAGAAACTGGCACTTAAAATTAGACTTTTTTCATGGACAATCCTTTTCATCTTATCCAAAAGTGTAGGGAGAAGAAAATATGAAGACTCCTTTGAACTTTGTTTCCCGCTTTAGGTAAGTGACAAATGACTTGTCAGATGAGATTGGTAGAGAGATCATTTTTGCAGTGATTGCTTCAATCCTCTGAGAGTCTGAAGTTCTTATTAACAAACTGACTATATCCTGGAAATTACTAAAGGGTTGTAAAGCAGTTAGATAATTATAGCTATATTAGCTCTCTGACTCACAGGAAGATCAAGTAACAAACTGGCACTTCTTAAATTATGCCCTTACATCAGGGTAGGCAGACTGGATAATGAGCCATAAGCAGGAACTGTAGAGCTGTCTCTTATTTTGATGTCCTTTGAACATCAGAATGAAAAGTACAATTTTGGAGAAAAATTCCATTCTGTGAGAATGGAAGTGAAAATAAAATTTTAAAAGACTGGCCAGAAGGAACAAGAAAAACAAATATAAATTCACCCCCAAAAAATGGACACAAGGAAATAAACTCTAAGGCAGGACTGTCTGCTCTGTCTTTACCTATGGAAAACTCTGGCAGCTAGATCTGCTGGGTTCCCCACCTCCAGCCTCCCCATCCTTCTTGTGTTCCTTGAAATTCATCTTGACCATCACTCCTTTGTGTGTTATTACTTGAAATCAAATCAAAGGCTACAGTCCCTAGCTTTAAAGCCTCTAAGTGTCTCTGCAAATCTGCTACTACACTTTGGGGCCCTATAAAGCACTACTCTTCCTAGCAAAAAGAGCATTTAGAAAAAGCACAGAGCAGGAAAACAACAGTATATATTGTGATGATCACTAATATACAGCAACTGCAGAGCTTTTCATCTCATTTAACTCCTTTCTCAGTAAGTCTTTTGATTCAATATCCTCTTGTTTGAACTCACAAGTAATATCACTGGATCAGCTACATCCTCATAGAGGGAACATGAACAAAGTCAAAGATTGGAAAGAAAAGCAGTTACACTGCACTATGAGAAACTTCACAGACTTGGGCAATGTCTGTGTCTAAATGACAGAGAACTATTTAATAATATTTTTTTAGGAACTGGGTCAGTTATCTTTTCTTTATTTTTAATTGCCATTAAAAATACAGCATTAAAAAGTCATTCAAAAGTTGGAGAAGCAAATCACTGAATGCTTTAATAATGTACTGCTTATTACTGTGCTGTGTTTGGGAGCTGTCAATAAGAGGTTGATTTCTTTTGAAAAGCATACCTTCTATTACAAAGTTATAGCTTCAGGGATTTTTGAAGATTATGTTTTTCAGCTGCTTTCCATTAATGAAGGACTGTGCACTGAAAATAGATTATGATTAGTTGGGTATCAGAGGTGCTTTTTGCACTGGAGTTTTAAACATGTATATTGATCTCCCTTTTCATGCCAGAGAGGAAGAAGTATCGTTCCTAGAGTCCTTGAGTTTTGAGAGGGTTTGAGCTCTTACACAATGATAACAAAAAAATCCTTACAGTAATTCACAGGAAAGGGTCATGATGTCACTGGTGCAACAGAGCAATGTCTACAGTCTCAATCTTTATAAATGTTGCTGAAGAGAAGGAAGAAGTGTTGATGATGACTTAAGGCTGTTTCTGCATGATACTTTTAAAGCCATGTTACTAACTCCCTGACTCATTCAGCAGTGTGATTTCTAAAGGTTCTTGGCCAAGAAAGCTGTCTTGATTATTATGTTTTCCTCATTCTGAAAATCCTCTCAAGGGCTTATGGAAAGTTTTGATGAATTGTTCTAGTCTTCTATTTGAAGCCTTTATGATCCCCCCTATAAAAGCTGTGCAAACTGTTAACCAAACTTCCAACAAAGTGAAAACTTGGAATACCTCTTAGAGTCACCCCTCTCCAGGACTGGTTCTCTTCTGTGAAGAAAAGGTCAGTCAGCCTTTTCACACTACTCTCAGGAGAAAAAGGCTTATTCCTCACCCTATCAAACACCTTTTAGAGAAAGTGCATGCACAACTCACCATCCACTCCAAAGGTGCTGATATGATGCATCATTTGGTGGCATAACTAATTAATTTCTCTTCTTTGCTTCTCTGCCTGAATTCTTTTTAGTATCTTTGGGATTTATAATTGTGATTTCATGCCTTAAAAAAAAATTAAATCCTGTGACAGTTTAGATCTTGTAATTTGGGATAAAATGTCTTAATGATGTCATCCCCACAAGTGAGACAGGACTTTGCGGGTAAAGCCCAGCAGAGAAATCCTCATATTCCATGGGTACTGGCATCTGATAAATAAAACATATATACCTTTCTGAATCTTGCTTGGTTTCCAGCATTGCAATACAAGTTTTTAAGCTTTCTTCAGATATGAAAAAAACCCCAACCTTTAATGACAAGAAAACAGTGGCAAGGCTGGAGGGGCCTTCCAGAAACTTAGTAATGTCAGATTTAATAAAATTTTTGACTGAAAATCTGAATTCTCAGCATTCTCCGTTATTTAGGCTTCATGGTAGGTGAGCACTTAAGTGATTATAACAAGTAATAGCAAAGAAGTGATTTACTGTGCTGTGTTCAATGTATATTATTAGATAAAAACACTCAGATTTTAAATTTCCTAAACATCTGCTGATCATCTTGAGGAAATATGATTTGTTCCCTGGCTTGCCCAAAAAGTGTTATTTTTCCGTTTGCTTATTTCACCTGAACACGTGAAACAAGAGGTGTCAGATGTAGCCAAACTGCTCCTGCTTTTGGGCCATAATGGGTTTGTGCTTAGGAGGTGAAGATGTAGAGAATGTGAGTCGAACGAATTTTCTCAATGTACTGCCACTTTGTCATCCTCTCAGTTCTGTTTCAGGCTAAGAATGGGCAATAGCTATTCAAGTGGATACCTTGATGGGAAGCTGAAATGAAGATATGAAAGTCCATCAGTCTCACATGTTTCATTTCTCCTCAAATACGAACAGACAAGGGTTTAGAAATCCAGGCTGAAGGTCTATTTTCTTTCCTTGCAAAGACAACAGCAAGAATGTAATGTCTAAGATGACAGTTTAAGTGAAGCAGATGGAAGGGTTTTTTTTGTTTTAAAAAGATTTATCCAAAGAGGTCTTAATACATGGGTTACATAATCAAATGCAGGAGAAATCTTTCTTCTGATCCCAAACAGGCCTAACTTCCTGACAAGTTCAGAGTAAGCGTTACTTTTATATATACATTAATGATTAGGCAATAAAAGTAATTTCTGGACTGCTCACTATTTCAGCATTATTCCTTTCTTCATCACAGTTATTGCAGTTGTTTTAAGTTTTTAAACGTTTTTTTTCCAGTTTTTTCAGATAGATGGATAGTTTCCTATTGAAACATAAAAGGTCTAAAAAAGCTCATAAAGGTTGAAAGGAATAAAGTCAATAGTTAAATCAAGAAACACAAAATCTTATCACTATTAGTAAAATGGTTGGAAAAAAACATAACATAGATCAAAACCTAATCAACCATTGCTGTCATCACAATCTGAAAGTGAATTGCAATTATTTGGAGATTGGATGCATTTATGATTCATACAATTTGCATTGTCTGTAGTAGTAGTAGCAGTAGCAGCAGT
Organism: Pachyramphus minor; assembly: GCA_013397135.1. NCBI lineage: Eukaryota > Metazoa > Chordata > Aves > Passeriformes > Tyrannidae > Pachyramphus > Pachyramphus minor. The sequence goes on from VYXB01003811.1 coordinate 10,271, forward strand.
CTGTAGTAGTGCCTACTCAAAAATATTAAAATCAAGAGTGATCATCCTCCAGGATGATTTTGGACCAATATTCAAGAGAGATATCAGAGATGATGTAATTTAGAAACCAAAGCACAAATTTTTCAGGGTTACAAATATGAGTAAAAAAGTTTAGTCCTTGGAAACATAATCTGAAGAATTATGTTTAATTATTATTAATGAAGTTTTTGCCCTACTGCAGTTTTTCTGTTGAAAAAAAAAAACCACAACAACATAGTTTTTACAAAATAGTCACCTTGATTTTTTTACTCAAGTACACAATGTAGCATTTCCCATTTCTTAGAGTGTGGGAGCTACTAAATGCCTGGTGTTTCTTTCAGCATGTAAACAGTTACTATAGTCTATAATATAGAAGAATAAAGATTTAGAATTTCCCAAGGTGTGCAATTATCTATCCCTGTTTAGAACTATTTTATAACAGATGGAATTCAGCTTATTTTTACACTGTAGTATGAGCTAAGACTCAGGAGACAAGCAGATCTGCCATTAAGTTAATTCAGAATACAGTGATGTGACCAAAATTTAGTGATGTTAACAAATAATGCAAAAGCACTGGCCATTTGTTGTGTTATTGATTTCATTAAGAATGAAAATATGATACAAATGGTAAGCAATACTATAGAATTTAAGCAATACAGTAAAGCAGTGGGTGGACTGGTGGTTTAAGATACTTGTTAATATTCATTGTTTGACACATGACCTTATTTAGGATGGGATTTAACAAAACTAAAATAAGTATAAATTTCCTCAAGACTGTCAGCCCTCTTGACTCTGGGATCAACGGGTTTGAACTAAGATAACCAATGAAAAAAAAATCACCTCTCCCAGCACTGATTATTTTATTTCAATTTTTTAAAACATATTTGAGGGAAAAAATCCTTCTACGGCAAAGTGTTTACTGATAAATATTATACAGAACTGTCTTGGTTTGGGAAAGTCTAGCAGTGATTTATAAAAAGGAAAGGAAATAGACCAAATTATAGACAAAATTTTTATTTATATTATGTAACATAAATATAGATGTACCTACAGGGATGTATAGACATAATAAAACAGATTGCCTCCAGAATCCTCTTGTTTGTGCAGAGCAATATATTTCAGGCTTTTCACATTATTTGAGGAGCACTAAGGTCAAAATTATCATTTCTAGAACAAGTTCTGCCATCCTGATGGGCAGGTTAAAAACTTAACCCAAACCAAACTAAACAAAAAACCTCAGGCTGCAAAAACAATGATTCTTCCATCATAGGTAGTGGGCAGTGGAGGAGAAAGGCAACAAACATGATGAAAGAACTGGCACAACTCACAAAGAGCATGTAAGGGTATGATATTTTTTTCTGCTGAGGGGGAGCCTCATTGCTGTTTACAACTTCCTCAAGAGGGGCAGTGGTGAGGAAGGTGTTGATGTCCCCTCTAGTGTTTGGTGACAGCACACAAGCAGAAGGCTTAAGGCCACATCATGGGAAGTTTGAACTTGATATTAGGAAAAGGTTCTTTACTGAGAGTGAGGGGGGGTCAAGCACTGGAACAAGTGTTCAATCACAGAACGAGTGCTACCCAGCTCAGGATGTTCTGTGATTATAAGTGGGAGCTTTCTGCTTTTCATTTAGCATGAAACTAAACTGTTTATGATCAAGGTCTATTTCATATTAAAACATAAATAACTCTTTTTTTTCCCTCTGTGACATTTTAATTTTATTAATTACAACAGATGATGCTTTCTTGAAGGAATCAAACTACTTTGGGAACTCTTTTATAAAATCTTTAGATTAAAAAAAAAAAGAAAAGAAATATGATTATGAATGTTTAAAGGCAAGAGTTATCCTAGAGGACAGACTTGCCCAGTATACCTCTGGCCTTATTTCCCAGAAGTATTTAATATCAAAGTAAATATGAAATGTCTCCTTTTGTATCTTTTAATATATTTAATAAGTAAGCAACTAAAACTCATATTGAATCAATATTTATAGAGACAGAGATATACCTTGGGATTACGGTTTCCTTAAATTTCTTCTGACATCAATAAGAACTAGTTATTCCTGTAGTCATCAACAAGCACCTCACAAGTGTTAGCAAATCAGCTGCTGACAACAGGAGAAGTAGCTGTAGTATTAAGCTGAATAAATCTTTTTATTGAATTATTCATATCTCGGTTAAACTCCTTGTAAAGTAATTAAAGAGTAAGGTATTCATCTAGAGGATAAATCATCCCTGCAAAATAGGAAGATGAGAGCAGAAGGAGAAAGGAGGAGGTAAATGCTATATGACTGGATAAATTGTTTGAATTTTTTTCTATTATGCATTAGGTGTTAAAAAGGATTATGGAAATGAGATGGAATAGAGATGAATGTTCTGTTCTTGTACTGAATGACTTTAAGGACAGCAGTTAATTGAACAGTTTGTCACATTCTAAAGGTGCATGAAACCTGGCTGTCAGAAGATTTCAGAATAAAGTGTATTGTATGCTAAAAATAAAACCACACCCCCACCTTCATTTATGTTTCTTAAAAATCTAATGTAGTTTGTTCAATCTGAAAGTAGAAATTATCATCATGATCATGGCATCACTACTGAAATCAGGAAGTCATTCACACATTTCTCCGCTGGCAGTTTTCAGCTTAACGAGGTTTTTATACAAAATAGTCTTGGGTTAAAAATTCAATCAAGTGATTTTTAGGAGGGAGAAGAAAGTGTGGCAAAATAACAGAGTATTTAAGTTAAATTTTCAATATTATTTCTATACTGTGGCAACTGATATTAATAACAGATGTTATTCCGAAGTATTCACCAAAGGACTTTACACACACAAGGATGGAATGTGTGGTAATGTGGAATAGATAGAAGTGGAGTTCCTCTGCTGTTCTCATGAGTAGGCACCATGCACCATTTGTAGCTTCTCTGTACTATGCAGCTACAATTCCCGCATTGAGATAGAACTTCATGTCAGACTTTGCACTCATTCTGATTTCAGTGCCAAATGTTCCAACAGGGAAAACGCTGAAGGTGATCAGCTTTCACTGATAGGATCACCTGATGAGGAGTAACAAGGCAAAAATCCATTTCACACATCACATTAGTTTTCACTCTGTGAATCTTGCTGCGTCAAGTGCTAGAGCAGAGCTCCTACAACCATCATCGAACACTCAAGAGAAGATATTGCCTTGCACCAAGTGCACTGAGCTCATTGCCAGCTCAGAAGGGGGAAGGCTGTCAGTCAAGGAGATGTACCCTTTTATTTTCTCAGCATTTTCCTATTGTGCTGCCAGTGCCAAGATCACCATGGCTAGCACCCCGCAAGTGGGACACACTGATTAAGGACAAGAAATAATTATTTGTCTTCCCTTACCTTCGTGATTTCTAACTGCAGTGTCTGCTCAGGTAAACTGTGTCAATTAAGGTTTTCTGCAAAGTTTCCTCTAGGATTGACAGCACTAAGAGAAACTTAGAGTGGCATTTGTTGGAAAGGAAATATTTTGACAAACATCAAAGACTGAATAATTTCTCCTGGGAAGAAAAAAGTTTGGCAGTGAATATTTAACTGTTGGGGCCTGTTCTCCCTTACCAACTCATCCAGTTGGTCTTTTTCAGAGAATCAGAAGCATCCTTTTTTTTTTACTCACTTTTACATGCATAGCCAGTTTTGCCTACAAGGAATACACATGCATTTACAAAATAAGGTCTTCTTGCAGCTAAATTTCAAAATAGTTTAGTTTCAAAATTAACCAATTCAGTTTAATTATGCATTTAAACTTAAGACTTCTTTCCTAAGAATATTCTAATACTTAATTTTTTTTTTAAACATAATTGTTTGCTTTGGTCCTTTCTGAGTGTACTTTCTGCTGAATGAAATTCTGTACCTTTGTATTTGAAGACCTAAACATATTGAAATAAAGGATGATAATGCTCTGTTGTAAGTTATATTTCACTGAGCTTGTCCTTGGAGGCCACCACATAAGCAATTTTTTTATTATTCTGTTAACGAGCACTTGTAATTATCTTCATTTTTGTAACATGTTAGTATAACAGTGTAGTTATCTTCTGCTTTCTGCAGGGGTTGTCCAAACAGCAGTTAATACCACAATCCTGGAAGAAGAGTCAGAACACTGCTTTATGACTACTTATGATTTTAGGGACAGTTTTGCTGGATTTACCCAAGCATTACTCTAAAAAACTACAAGTCAGCAGGAGTCACAAGTTACGTCCAAGCCTCAGCAAAGAAACTTTCTGTCCACTATAGACAAGTACTGTCACTTTTCAAATGCAGTTCTCTGTTAAAGACCTAATCAACACAAAAACCTAGCCAGAAAAAGAATCATTAACCCCTGCGCCCTTTTTTTTTGGTTTGGTTTGGTTTTTTAAAGCGGAAATATTCTCAGTTTCTAAGACATTTAATGATGGACCCTTATTGTGGTGCCAGTGAAACTGCTCAACCAGCACTTCGGAGAAAAGTTAGGGGAATGAGACACAGGCAGTCCATCAGGTCAAGAGAAACATGGTGTTTTCTCAAGAAAGAAAACTTTCACCTTCAAAACCATCATACAACCTTTACCACTTCCTAAACCTTTTTTGTTGATTAGTAATAAGCTTTGGATCTGGTGTCCAGTTTCAAGTTCAACTACGTTTTTATAAGAAGCCTTCACTGATGTTTTCATCTTTCGGCTGTAAACAGTGACCCGCCCTCTTTCTGTGTGTATTCAGATGTCT
>VYXB01003811.1:16118-82182 GCA_013397135.1 Pachyramphus minor
GCATTTAAACTTAAGACTTCTTTCCTAAGAATATTCTAATACTTAATTTTTTTTTTAAACATAATTGTTTGCTTTGGTCCTTTCTGAGTGTACTTTCTGCTGAATGAAATTCTGTACCTTTGTATTTGAAGACCTAAACATATTGAAATAAAGGATGATAATGCTCTGTTGTAAGTTATATTTCACTGAGCTTGTCCTTGGAGGCCACCACATAAGCAATTTTTTTATTATTCTGTTAACGAGCACTTGTAATTATCTTCATTTTTGTAACATGTTAGTATAACAGTGTAGTTATCTTCTGCTTTCTGCAGGGGTTGTCCAAACAGCAGTTAATACCACAATCCTGGAAGAAGAGTCAGAACACTGCTTTATGACTACTTATGATTTTAGGGACAGTTTTGCTGGATTTACCCAAGCATTACTCTAAAAAACTACAAGTCAGCAGGAGTCACAAGTTACGTCCAAGCCTCAGCAAAGAAACTTTCTGTCCACTATAGACAAGTACTGTCACTTTTCAAATGCAGTTCTCTGTTAAAGACCTAATCAACACAAAAACCTAGCCAGAAAAAGAATCATTAACCCCTGCGCCCTTTTTTTTTGGTTTGGTTTGGTTTTTTAAAGCGGAAATATTCTCAGTTTCTAAGACATTTAATGATGGACCCTTATTGTGGTGCCAGTGAAACTGCTCAACCAGCACTTCGGAGAAAAGTTAGGGGAATGAGACACAGGCAGTCCATCAGGTCAAGAGAAACATGGTGTTTTCTCAAGAAAGAAAACTTTCACCTTCAAAACCATCATACAACCTTTACCACTTCCTAAACCTTTTTTGTTGATTAGTAATAAGCTTTGGATCTGGTGTCCAGTTTCAAGTTCAACTACGTTTTTATAAGAAGCCTTCACTGATGTTTTCATCTTTCGGCTGTAAACAGTGACCCGCCCTCTTTCTGTGTGTATTCAGATGTCTTAGGTACTGCCCAAGTCAGCCTCCATTAGACATCGTTTCTTCTAATTAATGTTTTCGTTATAATCTAGCCAATCCTTTTAGTCTAGCCAACACAGTGAAAAGTAACTCGCACTTCTCTTGGTTGAAGATGTTATGTTTATTATTATATTTTAAGAAGCATAGAAAAACCCAGGGAGGAAGTGGCTTTTAGCTATTTTTAAGTGCTGTTGAGAAGGAAAAATTCAGCTCAAGTGGAAGTAATCCATTCCTATTTTAATCACATCAGCTTTTGAGTGAAAATCACATCAGCTTTGGAGTAAATCTTTTCTTTTCCAGAAAATTCTGCAAAACTTCTAAGTGTAAGCTAACAAGCACTAAATACCTTGCACTGCTACAGAGCTCAGATGACTTCTTTCAGGTCTGCATTCCCACTAAAAAACCCGGCCTTTGAACACCAGACTGCTGTGCTCCGGCTACGTCAGTGCAGTTGTGATACTTAAATTTTAACAGAGGAAACCCTAGATCCTCCTTTTGGGGACATGGTCACCTCTATGTCCTTCTCCAAAAGGTCCACTGTCCATGTAAAGAAACAGATCCAACAGGTCATTTTCACAGTGCAAGGACATGAGACATCCACATTTTCCTGGGATTTCCTGTTTTGAGAGGGCTATTTCCCAGAAGCACCTTTGGAAATTCCATAAAAGTTTAGGGTACGTGCAGTGTGATCTAACATTGAATTATTTGAATACTGTCAAGACAACTTATCCATCTATTTCACAATCATGAAATTCATAGAATCATAAAATGATTTGTGTTGGAAAATCATCTAGTTCCAACCCCCACACCATGGGCAGGGATGCCACCCACCAGATCAGATTGCTCAAAGCCCCATCCAACCTGGCCTTGAACAGTTCCAGGGATGCGGTATCTACAACTCTGGGCAACTTGTTTCAGTGTCTCACCACCCTCACAGGAAAGAACTTCCTAAGATCTAATCTGAATGCCTCCTTTTTTAGTTTAGAACCACTGCCCCTCTGTCCTATCACTATCTGCGCATGTAAGAAGTCATTCTCTCTATTTTCTTGTAAGCCTCCTTTGGGTACTGCAAGGCCACAATGAGGTGTCCCTAGAGCCTTCTCTTCTCCATGCTGAGCAATCCCAACTCTCTCAGCCTGTCTTCACAGGAGAAATGCTCCAATCCTTGGATCATCTCATGGTCCTTCTCTGGGCTCAATCCAGCAAATCTACGTCCTTCTTATGCTGGGGACCCCANCAACTCTGGGCAACTTGTTTCAGTGTCTCACCACCCTCACAGGAAAGAACTTCCTAAGATCTAATCTGAATGCCTCCTTTTTTAGTTTAGAACCACTGCCCCTCTGTCCTATCACTATCTGCGCATGTAAGAAGTCATTCTCTCTATTTTCTTGTAAGCCTCCTTTGGGTACTGCAAGGCCACAATGAGGTGTCCCTAGAGCCTTCTCTTCTCCATGCTGAGCAATCCCAACTCTCTCAGCCTGTCTTCACAGGAGAAATGCTCCAATCCTTGGATCATCTCATGGTCCTTCTCTGGGCTCAATCCAGCAAATCTACGTCCTTCTTATGCTGGGGACCCCAAAGCGGGGTGCAGTGACAGAGGGTGAGAAATGCCTCCCCTAACCTGCAGGCCATGCTGCTTTTGATGCAGCTCAGGATATGGCTGGCTTTCTAGGCTGTGAGCACACCCTGTTACTAGATTCCTGTTACTTTTAAGAAAGCACTTTTTCCCTTCTATCACTCCTGTTATAGATATTCCCCACCTTATGTTTAGCACAATAAAATTTTAATTCTTTTTTCTTTTTTTAACTGGTGCTATTGCACGAAAATTTTCATGGGGAAAATTTTTTTTCTTTACTGCATACGGATGGGTTTCTATGATGTTATTATATTCTATTGACAAAGGAATTACATCTTAGTCATATTAAAAATGGCTAAAATTAAAGTACAAATGCCAGAGGATTAAATCATGCAAGAAATTAAAGAGATGGTAAATGCTTCAGAGTCAATCATTTTAAAGTACTGTGCACCCACTCAACACCTCTGGCAGCCTTCCCAGTCTTTGTTGACCTCAGCTTTGATTCCTGCCCTCCTCTTCCAGCTACTGCAAAACTGTCTCAGGGTGCGACTCTGGCAGCTTTGTGACATTAAGACAGCAGTGCTACAAGCAGCCTCAGAGCCTCTTGAGAACCTGGAGGCTGCCAAAACACTATCAGCATTTCCTCTCCACAGTAAAATATACGGGGGAGCTTCAGTGACCTGATTCTGCAGTTCCTCACTGAAATAAAAGTATAATATGCTGAACTAGACAGAGAACAGTTGGTACTCAGAGGGTTTGTTGTGCCTGTACTGGTGCTGTATTAGAGTCATGACAGAATGGCTTTTCTAACAGTGTTTCTTACATGTCTATACCTAAAATTTAAAAGTCTATTCTGCCTCCACAGAGCCCAATTCCAATTACAAGTGCCTTACAAAAGCCCAGCACCTTCATGCTATAATACCTGGCTGGAAAGGACATGATCTGAAGTGGTTTCCACATTTCTCACAGAGGCGACAAGCAGGGACAAAATTCCATCTGAAGCTCTATTACGTGCACAGTTTAATTTAACAAGCAGCAGTATTTCTGCGGCATATTTTCTGACCCTCATTGCTATGTTGTTTGTTTCCAGACTAAATTGCTTTTATTGATTTTGTGCTGTTTTGTCTAATGCTTTTTCTTGTAAATCCCACTGAAAATGATTTATGACTCCTATTCCTCCACTGCAAATTCAGTTGCAGAATGCTTACTCTACCAATAAATCAATTATTTTAAACATTAGCTCAGAAGGTCTTCTCAGCAGATTTATCCATCGCACCTTAGAGATGTCGCCTGCCTTTTCTTCCTCCTGTCTAACATCTTTATCTCTTGCTGCGCACACACTGCCCTGTGGAGCACAATTCTTACAAATGCCTTTTGAGGATAAGGTGTCTGGGGGAACTCCACTAATCCAGGCTACTTCTTCTAGCATTTATTCTATAATTGACATAGTTAGTTTTTCCATAGCCGTGACAGTTACAAAAGAAATCTGTGGATGGTTTAAGCCTTTAAATATCATAAGGGGTTGTCAATCTGGTTTGATCTACCATCTGTGGCAGGATAGTCCTCTGAACAGACCTAAAATCCAAAAATGCATGCAAGTTCAGCTGCTGGCACGAGGGTGCTGTCTTGGTGTTAAACTATGCTAAGACCATCCTGGTTCACCAGACTCCGAATATACCTCCCGTTTTTGACACAAGACGTGGCAGACAAGTCTGTGAGCTTGTAAATCTGTGACTACCAGTCCACCACTTCATAACCATAAAAGCCCAGTCCAAACTTCCATATGGCAGATTCTTCCACATACTTCCTTTAAATGTGGAGCTTCTCCCATGAAGCAGGGATGCCTCTTCATGGTCACTCCCCAGCGGTTAAGAGAAGGAGAGAGATATGTCTGCTATATGGTGAGTTATATCAATCTCTACTTAATAATTATTTCTTTTGCTAGCTTTGATCCAATTGCTTTAATATAATTGTTTTGTTAAAGTGCACTATATTATTTTGTTATATAATACTCTACTAGTAGTCTTTTTTCTTAGCTTTTACACTGTGTAGTAAAAAATTCTGATTAAGATCTTTGTTCACCTGAGTGTTAATTTGTCATAACAAATAATTCAATTGTATAAATATATATGCTTTGCCATCATTAAAACCTGCAGGACAAAGTTATTTAATCACAGCTCTATAATGCCTTTAAATTCAGTTAACGCACTCTGAGGCTAAAATACGATTCAGCTGCACCTAAACCCTCCTCTGAGAAGGGCTTTAGAAAGCAAGGGAGTCCTTTCTGCACCTCGAGACTCTTCCGTAAGGCTTTGCTTTTAATAACTTTGTCTAAGCCTTCCACTCTCCCATGATACCATCTACATAACTAGAAACAAATGAACAATCAAAACCCTGGCAAAGCTGTGGTTTGAGCTGTTATTTCCCTCAAGAGCCTGTTAAAGTTAGGCTACAAGGTACTTTACACTGTTTCTGTCACATAAAACTACAGAGATTTTAAATTGCCTTGAAATCAGCAATCAGGTAACTGATTTCATCTGCGCTTTCCAAGTTTTAAAGCTAAAATGTCAAAACAGTAACCTGAAGGTAAAGGGATTTTGGGGATCTTAGTCCAGGGAAGCTCTCATTTGTGACTTACATATTAAAAGCTACATCAAGGAAAAGAACCTTATGTTTCCTGGTCATGACGTATGACTGCATATAACAACAAACCTTATGACACACTAAAACTTTATGATGCACTAAAACCTTATGACACACTAAAAATAACTTTTCCTCCTGTTTTCATATTAATAAACACTAGGAAGAAAATATAGCAAAAAGCAGGAAAAACATGAACCGTTTTACTTTAGTTCAATCACCAACTCTAAGCTAATTTTTGTTCTAAAATCTCTGCTAGGAACTAAATATTGCATTTAAGTCAGATTACACAATCAAATTAACCAGATTTTTTGTGTTATTCAACTTCAAAGAGTGTGTATTAAAAACGTAAAATCAGTAAAAACACTAACCGCAAGATTTAATCAAGACTTATCTATTTTAACTGTAAAGGTGATAGAGGAGCTGAAAAAGCTTGACAGAATGCATCAGAACAAAGACAGGTAAATCTTATTTTCCATTACTTTGATGAAGCAGACAAGTTTAACTAATACTAGATAAAATGGGTTGTACTAAAACAGCCTGACTTGATATGACTTGCCCGTAAGATGCCGTCTTTGTAACTATCCATTTTCTCTAAGTCTTTAACACTGATAACTGCCTCTGTTTTTCACAGTTTATGCCTGTGCAGCCAAATACAGACTATGGACTGAGAGGCACATAAGCAGTAATTTCCTTATAAATGCATCCAGTTCACAGAATTTCTGGTTGAAAAATTTATTTTGTCAGTCAACTTTATCTGCTGAATGGCATATATTAAAAAAAAAACAAACAGATGTGGTCATGGTCACCAAATTTACTTTATTTCTTTGGCTCATATGTGGATCAATTCATTGCCCTCTGTTCAGTAACAGTTTAGCATGTGGCTGGTGCAGACTATAGGGGCTAGAAAGTGCCTGTGCACTGTGTACTTGGATATCTTTTATCTGAAATGGGCTCAACACAACCCTACCCTTGGACTCTGAAGGAAGGACAACATGTTAGACAACACCAAGAAACCCACTGAACCCTAGCCTGACAGGTCATTTATAATCAAATCAGAACTTTGCTTCTACTTGACTATAGAAGGATCTGCATTCAAGATGTATTTTGCATCTGAATTCAAGTGGCTACATTAATCCAAATACATATTTTAGCTGTGTTTTCTGGTTTGTGTTGGTTCATTCTGACAAGTTAAAGAAGACACATGCCACACAGTTCATTTTCACATAGACATTTTTGCTATGCCTCAAGTTTTTTCAAGTCTTAACCCCAAAAGAGTTATTTGATTTTGCTTCACACTGCATAAATATGCAATGCTGANAACAAAAATGCCTGATGCTTAACTCCTGGGCATATATTGTAAAATATATTGTAAAGTGAATGATCTGTTGACAAAAAGTACCCAGTTGTTCACCAGCCAGTATGTGCAGTATAACTTCACAGGCTTCTTGTCAGAAGAACATTTTTGCTAATACAAACTGGTTTCATGTGAGACCAGAACAAGAAAAAAATAAAATTAAAACAATACTATACTCAAGATGATCTATTTAAGGCATCTAATCAAAATATCTTGTGTTTTTCTTCAGTACATTCTCTAATCTTAGTCTCAGCAATGTTATTTCAAGACACAGTCTGTAGACAAGCAATTAGCTTCATAGACTGACAGTGTAATTTGTGTTTACAGTGTCCTTAAGGAAAAGAGGGGTTAATGCTAATATATGCCTTAATTAACCCTAGTAGGTATTAATAAAACTGTATTTCTATAATTTTGCAGAATTACTTTAGCTCTCACATCCAAAATATTGTATAAACTTGCATAATCTCTCTGAAGTAACTGAAGAGTTTTATCTCCCATGCAAAATCCAAGTACAGGGGACAAATTTTGCTCACATCATGATCTTTTTTGCAATCTCCAATCCTGAATGACGATTAAAAAAACTACAATACCGTTGCAATACATGGGTAGTATCTCTAGAGGATTATTATTCTTGAAGAACTTATCCTTTGCTTCTGTCAAAGTCATGTCTTCAAGAGCAGGGGAGCAAAGGCCTTTTCCCAAGTATGCTTTTGCCTTTTTTACACAATCTATTTCTGTGTGTGCGGCAAGTGGAGGTGTATGCCTGGTTCTTCTGCAGAATTGATGCACAATTATTTTGTAAGACAGCTTCTCCTAAAAGCTGTCCAGCTGCACCTAACATAGAAGGCAAGCACGTCTACCTACTGCTGCCTTTCTTACTTCCCCTCACCTCACTGTTTGTGTCAGACTTCAGCAAAAGATTATGCAGGCACTGTCTCCAGGAGAGCAAGTGCCACCACCACAGACATTTGTAAAAGTCACATGCCCTGAAAAGTGCATTAGCCTACCCCTAATTCTAGTCACGTACACATACCACAAGGCTCACACAGTAGCTCCTAGGACAACGCCACACAACCATGCAACCCTCGCTGCAGGCAGACTTCGTGTTTCTGCCAGGCTGCAGCGTGAGAATCACAGAAGCTCCAACGCCTTTTGTACAGAGATCCAAGCTATTGGAAAGCTATCCATGAATACTTGATACATCAAGAAGGTATACAAACTGAATAATATTACATGAGGTAGGCCTTCACCAGGACAGTTGACAAATTCCAACAAAACACAAATGCACAAAAAAGACCTGTTTTGAGAGACAAGGACTTTTGTCCTCAAAGTGACAAGGCTGTGAAATCCCTGATCATTAACAAATACTAACAGGGAACCCTTTCTCTTTAGAGACTATGTCTTTCTAACCCCGCACAACACAAAAATAAATTAACACTGGTACATTGAGGGTTTTGTAATAAAAGAAACTAGTAATCCCTACAGCATTCAAGTGCAATGGCTATTACATATTTTCTGTGTGATACACTAATTTTAAACATTAAACTGCTAATACTCTTGAAATATCTTAATCTCTACTGAGTATAGTATGACCAGATGAGGAGAGACAGCATGGATCACTGCAAGATTACAAGCACTGATCATACTGATCCTCCAGCCGTGATCTTAAAAACAGCCGAAAAATGAACCGTTCAGTGATTAGACTGAGTCCCATTGAAATTTAGCTGACCCTGGCGTTTGTGTGACTACAGACCTCACCTTGTCAATGCTTGCACTGGTTTTGGTAGCATCAAGAAACAGAGTGCTTTATCAGCTTTCACAGTTATACCTGAGAGCAAGGATTTAAACTGAACTAGTTGAAAGAACCAAGATATCCCAGTTTCTGTTTTGAAAAGGAGAAGTATTTGATATTTCTTACCCAGATGTATCTTCTAGGATCTGCAGTTTGTTTGTTTCCAGCGCTTTTAGAGTCTTGAAAATATGGTAACTAATTAATGAATTGAACTAGCACTAAATATGCATTAAACACTGCTGTACCAATCTTCTGCTGCCCTTCCCCCTGAAAAAACCCAGTACCTGTTGGTAAGCACCTTTCTGCAGTGATACACTCTGCTTAACCCTTCAGTCTAAGACACATTTGCACTTCAGAAATCTTAGCCATGCAGTGAAGTTAAATTATCAAATAACAAATTCAATCTATTCAATGAAAAAAAATTTGAAGTCAATGACAGACTAAATTAACTTCATCTCTAAAAACAGAGCTGACAATGCAGGGGGAGCATACCTGTAGAAAGTACTTGGGCAGGTGCACTACACATGTTACGTTTTTTGCTTTTTTCATATTAAACCAAGAATTCTGTTTTAAACTGTGATAGTAGTTCATTTTAATTTCAGTTAATAACTTGAGGCAAAGATTATAAAATACAACTTCATGACTTCCTGTCAAGGACATGTAGGAAAGGAGGAGTTGGAAGTTTTACAAAACTAATTCAAATGACAGGTAGGGCATTTTTATGATCATTGTGTCACACAGGAGCTGAACAAAGAACAAATGTCAAGCTAGAGATTGTCAATTTAATAAGACGCAAATATGGTGAATCTCTCTCTAAAGTGTTGAAACAGTGCTGAAAGTACTGAAAGTACTTTCACAGCAGAAAGGATCAGGAAGGAATTTGGGTGATGCTCAGATGAGAGTGAACTCCTAGAGCAGGTGGAAAGAGGGCTCTGCCTCCTGCTTACATTCACTTTGTCTGGCAGGAAAACCAGTTCTGTGGAAGGAGAGGTGAGGAAGAAAAAGAATTCTGTCACAACTACGGGAGAAATAAGAAAAGGTTGTTTTCCATCACAATTTCTGCTCCCACACCCTGCCAGACAGTTTGTGCCCTATTCCAGCTAAAGGGGGATCTCAGTGTGAAAGACCTCATTGCCTTTTTAATATGAAACCCTCTTTTTTTTTTTTTTTGCTAGACTAGACATATAGCAACAATTAGCTTATTCTAAACTAGGCCAAATATAATATATATTGATGGGATTCTTTGCAGCTTTGCAAATAATCCCTTTGTCCCTAAATGCAAAAGCAATTTTGGGAAGTCTGTAAGGTTGTTTGTTTTCTGCTGTTGCAGGTCAGTTTGGGAATTAGAGGAAATGCAGTCTATGACGTATGCAAGTGGAAAGCTCCTGAATCTGGACATGCTTAGCAAATAAATATCCTGAATTAGTAGTCATCTACTGAGTCCTGTAAAATTTCAGCTGAAAAGCCTATTTATCATTTAAAAAGAAGTAAAATTATCTGGATTGATTTCTAACTCTACTGCTTCTTAAGAAAATGTAAAAAGAAAACATCCCACATCTCCAAAACTCCCAATGAAGTATTGACAAACATACACTATTGAAGTAAAACCTTACATTCTTTCTAACATATGTGTCTATATTTGAGAAGAAAAAGAGAGAACTGGAAAACTAGACCTGACTTACCCCTAGGTATCTATCAGAAGAGGTCCCAAAGAGGAGAAAGACATATACAGAATGAAAGATAAAAATAGAAGCAGCAGAGACCAGACAAAGAATGTTACCAGTTAAACCAGCTTTCAAATGAAGCATCCTCTGTCTGTTTCCAGTCTCAGTAGATGATTATATATAGCCACCAGAGTGCCAGTGCCTGAACAACTGGTAAGTATCTTTGAGAGTTGAATTCACTGATTTTTTTTTTTCTTGAAAAAGAAAGTAAAGGTGCATCTGATCACAGCTGACACATAAGATTTGTCCTGTACCAAGAGCTCGTGACCACTCTTGTTTTGTTGGCTGCCCATCAGTTCCAATAGGGTGTTAAATGGAGAGGGAAGGCAAAAACTGAGGCAGAATGATTTTCTCCTCTTTCACACAGATCTGAAAATAGCCTGTGGAGCCTGTGTTTTCTGCCCCTCGGGTGCCTGTTACCTAGACCCAAAGCTCTCCGGAGTACTAAACTTTCTAAGACATTCTCATTTACCTAACCTACATTTTCGGCAGTGTTTGTCGAATGGAGAGAAGCACCCAGAGCCATTGCAGTTCTAGGTGAAGTCACCTGAACAAGTTGAGCCAGAAATCCCCAGTTCAAGGAGAAACACAGCAGAGAGTAACAGGAAAGCATTCTAGATCACTGCCAAACACCCAGATAAACACATAAATTATTTTCCCAATGTAAGATGTCTCTATAGAAAAGTTTCTGTCCTACTAGCATTTTCTTAGGAGTGTGTCTTCAACTTAAAATAAAAAGTTTTGCTTCAGATCTACACCATGTTGGTCTTAAGAATCACCCACCAACACAAATCAAAGCAATGTGCAATGGAGTTGTGCACTCATTCAAAGACATTTTGATACTTTCAATGAGATAAATTATAACTTCATTACTACCTAAAATATATTTCATTTTTTGTCAGAGTTCTATCAGATCTGAAATTTTAAAGTATAAAATCACAGTCATTTTTTATTAAAAAAAAAAAAAGAAAAGAATTTCAATCAAGTCACAAAGTTGCTAATACTTTATGTCTTTTCATGTACCAAACTCAATTCAAACCCTCCAATGTTATTAACATAAACCATAAGAGGGGTTTATTTCTCTGTTAAGTCCATGAGTATGGAGTGTGAGATAGGAATTACTAATAAGATCTCAGAACTGCAGTTTGTTCGTCTTACTCCATACAAGAACACTGACTCAAGTTCACATTTTACAAAGAAAAATTCCAGATCTGAGCCCAGGTTTGCAATCCTATTTGTAAAGCACTTTCTATTTTTTTTTCAAAGTCAGGAACTGAAACGATATAAAGAAAGGGTCTAAATCCATTTATTGGGTTTTTTCTAATTTTTAGGTTTGGTTCTGTTTCAGTTACGTGAAATATTTGTTCTTCTGTATATACACACATCTATACTTGTTTAGCTATATAAATAATATTGCCCCACCACTTTCAAGTGGCAAGTCAACAATGTAGAATCAATTCCAATTATTGATTAAACAAAATTTAATGCTTTAGAACTTTTTTGCAAAAAATATTGCTTAGTCTAAAGAATCCCTAAGAAACACGTGTCCCAAGCAAGCAGGGTGTGTGGGATGCATCTTACCCCACAACATATTTCCTGTGATGTAGAAATGAGTCTTCTATAAATGTTTTTTGGGGTTTGTAAATGTTGAGTATATCATCAAGGGAAAAAATAAGGATATGCCTTAAATCCTCCATGCTCTTTGACAGTAACTGAACTTCTTGCTGTAAATCTAGTTAATGGACTCAGTGATATCTATAGGTGATGTTTTGTGACTAACATGCCTAGGAAGTCTGTAAGAGACATGGCACACAGAAAGAAATAGAGAAAGCTCACTCCAAAATGCTACTGAGAAGAACAATTCATTCTCCATAACGTACTGTTTTGACCCATCCCTTCTTTTACCATTAAACTCATTATTTCCTTATTCAACTGTTACAAATTTATGACTTGTTGCGGCCATCACAAGTATTTCTATTGTTTACCCTTCAGCCATCAAAACAAAATTAGACAATCAATTAATTTCAAAGATGATGTTCTTCGTCTTAATTAGATATCATATCAAATGAAGACCATTGATTGAAAAAAAAATAATAAAAAAACACCAAAAACCCCACCCCACTCCACACCAAAAACCATACTGTATTTATAAATTCCACTCGTCAACTGATAATGTGACCGTTATCAGCTTAAGAATTGAGCACCAATAGCAACTATAATGTCCAAATGTTATCATTAATGGCCAAATGTTATCACTCCGCACGTGAGGAAATGCTAATTGTCTCTAGATTTCAGTATGGGAGCACTGACACAAATGAGTGTTTTAGGTTACCCAAAGAACCACTGGCAAAGGCATCAGCCAAACAGGTTTAATATAAAAGTGGAAGTGTGACAAAGTTCTTTGGTAAGGTTCACTCTACTACTTTAACCACTAATTAGTTAAAGCACACAGAGGAAATCTAAAAATCAAGCAATTTAAAACTAAAATCAATCTAAAATTATTTATGTGGAGGTTAGGAATGGAAAAAGGGCAAGAATGGGAAAGGGTATGGATAAAAAGAAATCAGGGAGACCCTTCCAATGAATCACAAGTTTCTGAGTGGATACCCTTGCCCCAGACTGGACCAATGGTTTAGGTCCAAAGGTTTTAACAGCTCTTAAACTTAACAGCAATTAATTGATAATCTCATTTAAGCAATTTAACAACAGAGTCTACAGAATTTACTACAAGCACAACAGTAACTCATTTATAGACCTAACTTACTTACCAATATAACATATTTAAGAATCTAAGACAGAGCAACATTCATAATACATTTGCTACATCACTTTCACACCTGTGAAACTGTGATTTACCTGTGAAAAACTGTCCCCAAGCTCAGTGAAGTTCTCATGTCAGATGCCTTTGCATCTTCTCAGTGGGCAAAAGGTTGAGCCTCGAGGAATGGAGCTATCAGCCCAGGCTCCACGGGCAGCGTTTGAAATAAGTCCTCCGAATATCACAAATTTGAGAGAGTTCTCTGGCTCTTGAGAGGCATCCCACTGAGGGGCAGATGGCTGGTCACAGCCCACTATGGTACAGCAGACCTCAAAGGCTGCCACTTAGGACTGCAAGAGTCACTATAGGGTTGCAAGAGAGTTGGCTTTAATCATCGTAATTTTCCATCCTGGCTGCAATTTCAGTCAGTAACTTTCCTTGAAAGTGTGATTCCACTTGGGCTACTATACAGGCAAGGAAAATAAGCTTCCTAGGCTCTTCATTGAAAAATGGGAGCTCATTAGATAGGACAAGTTCCTGGAAGCTTGTGAGACAATTAAGATCTACTATTCCTACTTATATTTTATTAAGATCATCCTTTGGCAAAAAATTCTCACCGATCCCTTACTGCAGACAATTCAGAATTTATAATCTTTTTCCCTGGTTACACAGAAAAATAAATGAGGACAAGGCTCAGCTCAGCCACTGAACAGCACCTACCACGGCAAAATCCTCTTAGGAGAAAGAAGAATTAGGGAGAAGAAAAGCAACTGTACCAAACTTGGAAAGATGGGAGAAGTTATATTTTACTTTTATTTTTGTTTTGCTCCAGCACATTATCACCTTCAGCCCATGTCCAAAAGCATATGTTGCACATTTCATGGCTTCTTGCTGCAAGCTGAGTTTACTCAAACAGTTGTAAACTATCAGGTTGTTTACATTTGGCATACACATGTGAGAACCAACGGAGACTTCATTCACACATCAATATGATGCTAACAAAGAGACAACTTTATTTTGATACAGTGCTTTTTATACAGGAAAATTTCAACAGGTGATTGGTTACAATGAAATTTTTCACACGCCAATTATTGGATGTACATTAATATAAACACCCTACTATTGGTTAAGTAAAATTAGCTCATTCTAAAATCTTATTTTTCTACNGTAGTTACTGGAAGTGTAAAACATACTTTATGCAACTTTTTCCAACCCACATCACCCAACACAAATTGCTCCTATCGCAGTTCTCCTAATCAAGGCAATTTTGTAGAGCAATATGCTGCAACCTACACAAACATATAAAAGCCAAGAGTCATCCACACTGGTCTACTCCAGCTCTCTTCTCCAACTGCAGCTTGGCAGTTTTCACTCAGCCTAATCAAGTCACCAGCTCCCAAAAAGGGGTGATGTGGTGGCAAACATGAGGCAGGGGAGGCTGATGAGGAGAGCTGGGCTTGCACCACGTTTGGACAAGCAATGTCCACCTCCACCAGCAATGTGGCAGCTGCCCTGCTGCAGGCACTTCCAGAGGCCAGGTCCCATCACTCACGGATTTGCATCCACTTCAAATCACAAAAATTGCAAGCTGGGAGTATCATGGCTTTGCACTCATGAAAAGCTACAAGACGGGTCACTGCTTGCTCCCTCTTGGCACTTCAGCCACACCTCTAACGGGGGTGAAAAGACACAGTCATCCAGACCAATAAAGAAAATAGTTGGCCTTAAAATAAGGGAAAAGAAAAACGGGTATGACTTTGCAGCTGGATCAATTTGCTGTATTTGAAGATAACCAGCTGCTCATTTGTATTTCTAAATAGGAGTGGAGATAAGAAAGACAGAAACAAAAAAAAAATTCCTTGTCAGGTTTCCTCGGTCTCAGTCAGCTCCTGATTTTCAACATGCTGCTGTTATACAACCTTATAAAAAACCCATTTAATAATAGGAATTCTAATTAAAAAAATGCACTTTATACTGTCACACATAAAATTAGATCCTTTGAGATTAAAGTAAATTTATTTATAGAATATTAGAAATTAATTGTGTAGGTTTAAGTTTAACTGAAACGTGTTTACAGCTTAGCATGAGTGGGCCCCTGCTCAAAGCTTGGCATAGGTGAACTGAACTCTGTTAGCATGAACGGCTGAGCAGGGGACTAAACAGAGAAAGACTGGTTATCTTCAGATAAGGGTTGAGGGGGAGCCTCAATTCTGGCCCAAGCTGAAAGATAAGAACAATGGATGGCCTGCCCTGCTGGTCCAAAGTGAGTAGTGCGTGGTCTCTGTTTTGTTCATTCAGGACAGAGTAGAAAGGAGGAGCAGAGGCTATAAGTGAGATTACCCATCACAAATCCTTAATAGTGCAGGATGCTTTGTCTATCTTTATCAAAAGCAGCCACAAGTGCAAAAGAAGCCGTATCATTGCACTGTTTTAAAAGCAAACCGGTGGGAGAAATGAACCCAAGAGAGATTAAAAGTCAGAGTTACAATTTACTAAAAAGATTACAATAAATGTAATGATACACAGGAAACTGCTTTTAACCCCCAAAGACAGAAGTATAACCCACAACCCTGGGACAAGAACAGAACAGTGTTCATTAGCCACTGTGCTGAGCACCACATGGCCCCCCTGGGGTGCAAAGTAAAAGTCCTGTTGGAGTTCTGGTCCTCCTCTCGGTCTGACAAGAGGCACCAGAAGCCCCCAAACCTGCTCAAACTGGTTGGGGTGGGAATGCCCAGTACCTCTCCCAGGGNTACAATAAATGTAATGATACACAGGAAACTGCTTTTAACCCCCAAAGACAGAAGTATAACCCACAACCCTGGGACAAGAACAGAACAGTGTTCATTAGCCACTGTGCTGAGCACCACATGGCCCCCCTGGGGTGCAAAGTAAAAGTCCTGTTGGAGTTCTGGTCCTCCTCTCGGTCTGACAAGAGGCACCAGAAGCCCCCAAACCTGCTCAAACTGGTTGGGGTGGGAATGCCCAGTACCTCTCCCAGGGCAGGGAGTTTCACAATGGGTGATTTAGCTTTGTAAGTCACAGGATATTTTTGGAATCTTTGATGGTCTAGGTGTTGCAGCTAGTTGCTTTAACACCCATCTCATAGCCTGAGGTGCCAGGTGTACCCTGGTCAGCTGCTGCAAACAACCCATTTATTAACAGTCCATCAGAAATGACACAGAGGGTGTGGAACACACAGTTGTGTTATACCCACATAGCGATAAACTGGTCCCAGCCCNTGGGGTGGGAATGCCCAGTACCTCTCCCAGGGCAGGGAGTTTCACAATGGGTGATTTAGCTTTGTAAGTCACAGGATATTTTTGGAATCTTTGATGGTCTAGGTGTTGCAGCTAGTTGCTTTAACACCCATCTCATAGCCTGAGGTGCCAGGTGTACCCTGGTCAGCTGCTGCAAACAACCCATTTATTAACAGTCCATCAGAAATGACACAGAGGGTGTGGAACACACAGTTGTGTTATACCCACATAGCGATAAACTGGTCCCAGCCCCTGTAACTAGGACAATCATGTTTTGGGATTGGGCATCTTGTGTGATAAAAGAGAAAAAGAACCTTGTTCCTTGCTGTGCTTCCATATCACTGCAACACAATGGTCAGATTTTGCAAAAAAAAAAACCAAACCCACAATGTAATTTATTCTATCTCGTAACTGCCCTGAGATAGTCATGTGAAGATCTGGTATAATTCTTGGACCCAATACTCTGTTTTTCAAAGAGTAACAAAGGTACAGGTATACAAATAAGGATGCCTGAAGCTGTCATTGGTCACTCCATTCAATAATTTCTTTATTCCAGATGGAGCCCTTTGATTATAATAAAAGCAGATTAGCTTATTTCACTCTCTGATACTGGTCAGACTCCTGAGACAAAGGGACTTCTTCCAGTTGTTGTAATTGTTTACTGCGTGTTCTCTTGGTATTTCATTGGACAATGAATTCTTTGCTCTGCCAGTTTGAAATTGGAAAAATACATCAGATTGGTAGAAATATCCTAATTCTCCTTAAAATATAAGGTGTCTTAACATTCAGGATATTATGTTTCTACTAAGCTGCTAGATTTAGGCCACTGTGCTATTCCTTTTCAGATTGTATAACCACTCTGACCTGGATTTTGATGATAAAGGGATTTTCCATAGCAGTTCCTGTAGCTGGCAAGCTGCAATGTGTTAACAAGAACATATATGATATATGAATGGGAAGGTAAAATATCTCTAACAATTACCTATTTGAGTCTGTTTTACTACATGTATACACAGATAAGGAGAAATTTAATAGAGCAGTAAAGAGAAAATCAATATTATATTATTTTAGATTTGATGCTTAACTGGTGAAGACATCAGTACTATAATACATTGCAGATATCCTTTTATTTCATATAAAAACCAAGCTGTGATAAAGTTCTTCCTTAAACAGAACAAAACACTGGGTTTTGAGTAGCTCCACTGAGCCAAGAGAGAATTTGCTTTCTATATTATGGTATGGAAGCTATAATTCACAAAGCTTTATGAGGCAAAAATGAGAATAAGAAGAAAATGACAGAGTTATCAAGGTTATTTGCTAGATAAGGAAGACTGCATCTCTTTATGCATCTATGTACCAAATATGAGCTGAATATTAGAGCAAGATTTTGTTGTTTCTTATGGAACACTGAACATGCAAATTATGAGGATGCAGAAATAAAAATGGTGCAACACACTGCAGAAAAGAAAAGAAAAGAAAAGAAAAGAAAAGAAAAGAAAAGAAAAGAAAAGAAAAGAAAAGAAAAGAAAAGAAAAGAAAAGAAAATCAACTCTTTGCATATGGTCACCTATTTCACTGGAATAGTTTCACAAAAGTTTCACTGAGAACCGGTGGTTGATACAGAAAAATACCTGACCCAGTATTAGTAGGCAGGATTGTTAAACTCAGTGTTTCATGTTTATTTGTGGTTCTCTTTGTTGGCTGTAAACCTAAATTCTATTAACTCATTGATAATACTCTCACATTCATGAATCCACAAATGGCAGCTAAAGGAAGAAAACCTATCAGATGGAATGAACTCACAATGAATTGTCTCAGGCATTACTGTAGGGGCTCAAAATAATAGCTGTTTTCCCCAGGTGCAAGAATTTACAATATTTTAAATGTCCAACAGTTTCACCAGGAAAGCAGCCAAAGGCTATACACTGCATTTCTATAGATTTTACATAAACTTGGCAAAATTACAGAAAGGAATTGCTACTGCACTTGAACACCTAAATATTTATGAAACTGCAGACTACAAATCTGTATAATTTTGTTGTCTAAATCAATGTTAAGATCAGAATCTGTCCCTTTCTTTCAACTAAAGATTTTTTCAGCTGTAGAGATGGCACGCTCCTATTTTTTTTCCTCAGTAAATTTTATTTATTCATACATAACACTAACCACAGTGCTTCTAAGGGAATTTTGCTTTATTTCCAGCTTGATATATTTCAGTATCTCTGTTATCAGACTGCAAAGGCATCCAAGTGTAACTGCAGATGTGGAAAATAACCTGATTTCAGGTGCAGAAAGCAATCTCTTTTAACAGTGTGAAATTGTGCTGCTTACTCTAGACACTAAGATTCCTGAAAGTGATTGTGCTGTCTGCCTGGGTGTATTAGCATCCTGCTGCAAAGCCGCAGGGGTGGAGGGGGAAAAAACGGCTTGTTTCAGAGGGTTACTGCCAAGTGGGAGCCCAGCTGTTTTTTATGGGATGCAGCTCATTACAGGACATAATGGAAGATATTAACTGGATTTCCAAAGGGTTACAGACTCAAAAAATTTGTACTGAATGTACCTCCAGCACATCTTTTACTTTCACTAGGCATTGCCTTTAAAATGCTCAGGGTGCACCCATGTAGAATCTCCCAGTGCAGATGCCTCAAACACATAGATGGTGTAAAGGAGTAATATATATGCTAGTGTGACTTTCCATTGCAGAGAAAAATGACAGTTGCCTGGGGACATCATTTTGCTCTATGCGGTGTCCATACATGTGCATGACTTTGGGGTAAAAAGAATAACAATGAAACTTTGGCAGGAAAATAATTTTTAAAAGAATTTCAGGGCGTTAAGGGTTTGAGTAGCAGCATTTGGGGAATTTTCTTTCCTTTATGTATGTCAAAGGCTATTTTTTATAAATTTGTTTCTCATTTGTTTTCAACCGCTTGTTGCAAAACAGGAATGAAACAACAAAATGTCAGAAGGGGCACCATGGACGTGGTGAACTACAATTGTTTCATTTATTTTCACTACAGTCTTGCTCTAACTTGCTAAAAAGTTATATTCTTCTGGATATTATTCAACCAGACCTACATTTTAAAGAACCTTAAAAAATCCTTTACCCCCTGTAGAGTCTGCTGCATTTGAAGAGTTATTTCACGGTCTTCTTTGCTGAACAATCACTTAGGTGTTGTATTAAGAACTCTAGTGTTGCCACACAACTTCCCCTCCCTCCACCCCCTCCCCGAAATGAGCAGATCAGAAAAATTACTCATTTAATTACTGTTTTAAAATCTGTACCAAAGTGGATCAAGTCTTCATTTGCTGTATTGGCACTCAATCCACACAGTTTTAATATAAACCTGTATTGCAGAACATTGTAGGCATGGCGTTATATTCAAAACAACAATAACTTCCACAGACAACATTAGCAGTCAGATGTGCTCACAATGGTCCTTTTTTATTTAATTCCATGGTCTTACTCTGTGACTAATAAAATTATGCAAAATCACAGTACATCAAAAGATGCAATTACCTTAAATGAAGTACTCTACCATAATGCAGGAAAAAAACCAACCAGACAATGTTCCACATCAAAGCCACTTTAGAAATAAATGTGACATTTTAGGAAAGGAATTTCTAATCTAACAATTAAGCCACAGAGGGAAATGGTTTTCCAAAATAAAACTTTTTGAAATGTCATATTTTTGTCATCATAAGAACCTACTACAGTGGTAATGGAAATTTTCCTCATATGCTCTTCATTATATATGATTTATGTACTGGTTTATGTTTTGCTGTGCTTTCTAAATTTACTGCCTTTCCTTTCTTCCATAGAAAAGAGGAATTATTCACAAGTATAATTCTAGTCCCTCACATAATTTTTTACAGAACAAAGAGAGCAAGTGTGTCTCTCCCTGCAGGGCAATGTACAGACCTCTTATCTTGCTAGAAGGGAAAATGTGACCTGATGAGATGGCCTCACCTTCTCGTGACTGAGAAGATTAATACTGAATTTCTCACTCCAGTACGAGAGGTAAAATAGTTCTGCAGCTGTTGTGAATTGAAACACATGACTTGTTTTATTGTACCCTGCCACTGGCCATCATGACTTTTAGGAAAAAGCCTAAAAGGATATGGTTTTACTGGAGATGCAATGACAGTTAGAAAATTAAAGATACTTCCAAACACTTGATACTTAACATAGCTGTCCTCCATTACCTGCCTAAGTGCTATTCCAAACTCTCCTGTACTCTGTCCCTCCAAGCCTGACGACTGAAGATTTTGTCCTAGGCTTGTAGGACCCGTAGGTGTATACCACCACATTATCCTTCACCTAATTTTTCTCTTCTTCTTTCCCAGGAAAGCCCTATGCTCTCTTCACCCTTTCACACAACTCTGCAGCTGGTCCTTAGAGAACTGTTCATAATGGATTCATGGTTTCTTCTGTAAAGGTAACAAGTAATTGGAGTACCTTATGAAGTGTAGATAAGGTTAGTTTTTCCTGAGCGTCCTACTTTGCACTTACTGATACTGTATCAGATTTGCCCTCTCATTTGCAGTCATGAAGCACAGAACAAATTTTCTTCAGCTCTTCCTGGAATCTTTCTAGGCAAGTATTTGGATAATTTAGTACCACCTCCAAAGAACTAGTGCAGAAGTTGTCTCACCGTTTTCCCATAATTTCAGGTTCCTTTATCCAAACACAAGCCTGGACTCTGTCAGGCATTGAATTTGATCAAGAAACCTTATTATACTGTAAGGGAATGCAAGCCCTGAAAATTATATCTCTGAGGAATTCATAAATCTAGGACTGTCCTGTTCCTAAATATGCTGAATTTATGGTGTTGTCTCTGAATTCAGACTTTCATTTTGAAAAAATATATATAGTGCATTTTGTATAATACAATTTATTCTTGTATTTTTCATTTCCTTTAAAGCTTTATTCATAGTACATTCCAATTAGATACATAAGTTTCATAACCATTTATTAAACAATATGTGGTTTGTATTTGTCTGACATTTGCTATCGCTCCCGATCTGCTGGATATGAAGAACGTGAATCCAACAGATGAAAGATTTTCATGAATCTGAGGGAACTTCTACAAAAACCACTGGAAAAATCAGTCTTTGTCTTGTCCATTTCCTGACTAAGACTTTTAAAGTCTTTTTTATTCATCATGGAATCAGGATGTACTTTCCATTCCTGCAGTGAGGAAGAACATTACTCAGGAAAAAATCAGAGACACAAGTTAAATGCACCAGCAGTTTGTCTGACATTTTGGGTAGATCACTTCATACAAAGATACTATTCCTGTTTCTATTACTGTCCTAATGATTTGTATCCCCCATGTCGCTAGTAGATTTTCTGTAGAATAAAAATTTTATTCATAATCTGCTCAAGTGCTTTCATTACCAGCCACTTGCTTCTCCAATGTAGATGCATTATCCATGTAAGTAGCTTTGTCAGAAGCTAGAACAAAGACATATAAACACTTTCATGTGTATATAGCTCTAGGTTCCCATGCTTAAGCAGGGGACTGGAACAGATGACCTACAGGGATTCCTTCCAATCTCAACTAGTCCATAATTCTGTAACATGTGTTTGTGTTTTAAAGATAAAAATATACCTACAATAAAAAAAACCCTAATTCCACTTGGGCTGACCCAGCTTTAAGCAGGGAGTTGGACTATATCACCTCCAAAGACTCCTTTCAACTTCAACCATACTATTTTTCTGTGATTACTGTTTACAAGCAGTCACTTTAAAATCATCATTTTAATATCTTGAATAAGAGGAGGGTCAAGAGCTATTTCTCAAGTAGAGCATATACTGCAAGAAATTTTAATAAAGACAAAGACAATGCAAACAGCAGCCCTTTGACGGAAGAAAATACATATGTTAGAATGCATCATAGTCTTATAAGGCAGTTTGAACCACAGAATATGACTTAATGCAACATTAAATATAATCTGGAAAAAAATAAAAGAAACAGCTCATCATAGGCAGTTTTCTTCACTGTTAGCTAATCCTCAGTCCTGGGAGTCTGACACTGTCCCAGTTTCCGCTTACTACAGGTGGAAACCTCACAGTCTGTGACAGTAACAGTCATTATCCTTTGTTATGCACTGAAATGCATTGACATAAGGACCTGATGAGGAGTAGCTCTCCTACAAATAAATGAAAAATATGTATTTATTGTTCTTTTGTGCAGATCATTATATTACACTAAAGCAGATCACAGCGACCAAGGTTTAAGTCATCATTTTGTTCTAGCTGTCCCTTTTCAAATTCTCCTAATTTTCTCATGCCCTAATGCCTTAGTGAATACTTGTCTTTGGGAACAATATTTCCTACACTTGGTCTCTATTTAAAACATGAATGTTCCCCTACAGTCTGAGCAAAGGTAGTTACTTTCTAAGAGTGTGACAGTGAAAGCACTTATCTCCTTTTATATTCCAAACAGAAATACCATGCTCAGACAACCCCTTAATCAGAAACTAGAAACTCCAATAAAAAGGAAAGTAGTTTATTTCATAGACACCACTTATCAAGGATGTAGTTTTTCCACCATAATAATTGTTTAAATTATCTGCTTCACCATTAACAAAAGTTTCTTCTGTGATTCAAGCCATTTTCAGGCTCAGTGCTCACTGGTCGTAGAAGCAGGACGTGATCAGCTTCATGGAGCAAAACCAATCTAGCAAAGTTCATCTGAAAGTCCATAGTTTTATCAGAGATGGAAAAGTGTAAGTCAGCCAGTGCCTGGGAGTCTCTAGCTTTTATAAATTTTTCCAGTAGAACTACGACCTAAAAAGTTTTCAGCAAACAAGAGCATTATTTTAAAAAACCCCATGAATGGATACAGTAAGTTATAGCAAAATAATTTCCTCACACTATCTTTTTATCCGTCACCCCTACTTAACATTAAAAACCTCCAAGATGTAGAGTCCAGAAAGAATTCAAATATTACCAGTCTGCTGCAATGTCAAGAACTAGCTTCCACTAACGTTTTCAGAAAATTTGTTTTGGATGAATACAGTGATGATGTAGGTAAACCAAATTAATTACTGAGAGGTCAAGTATTTGGCTTCAGAAGTCTTCTAGGGAAAAAAAAAAGCCTCTAAAACCCCAACACAAATCAATGGAATAGAACTTAGAGAAGCAACAGTCAGACCTGCAGCTTGCTTCTGTAGCCTCAGAGTTCAGGTGTGAGAGCCATTGAGGAGGGATATTTGGAGATAAATCATTCACTGAGCAGGCTTCCTCCTATAGTTTGAAACAGTTTGAAGTACTGAACGGAAAGAGAGAAGATGGTATTTTCTTCCTCTCCTGTGTTAGAAGTGTTCAGCCAAGACTTCCAGGCGGGGAAGGATTTCTCCCTCATATAATGTCTGGTAAATGTACAAGAATGTTGTGAAGAAATGTCAGGATATGATTTACGTTTTTTTTAATGATCCAAATTCCTTGCTAGGTACATGAGATGTTTTCAGAAATGTTCCCTGATACACTTTTGGAAAACCTGTATAATTGTCTGACGTGCAGAATTAGCAACCACAGTGTGAAAGCTTAGATTTGTTTCTTATGAGCTTTGTTTACAGCAAAATAGCAATGTGACTATAACGGAGAGGAATGATTTGCTACAAAGAAAAACCAGGCCAAAAGATTATCTGATCTCACTGAGCCTTAGGTAATTCAGTGGAATTTCTGTGAAGATTCTATTAGTAAAAAAACAAACAAACAAATAAACAAACAGAAATAGAATATTAATTACTTTTTTGACATTTTGGACATGATTTTGATTAAAAGCAGACTGCACAGTCCTTGGCTCTTTTCATTAATGGTTTTTCAGCCAGCCTCTCTTGTTTGATGAAGGACTGCAAAAGCTGGCTGAGAGCAATTCAAGGGAATAATTGTATCACTCTATCAATTAAATCTCACAACTGCTGTTCCTAGAAAATCTGACAAGCAGTGAGAGCAAGGGGAGCTGCACTCAATTTCTAATGAAAGTCTGTGCTTACTTTTGGAGCTGATATTTGGTTTAACTCATCGTCACAGCCCCCGCCACCAAAAAGGCTGAAAACAAGGAGAAGAACAGTGGAATAAAAGTTAACTAAGAAAACTACCAAGATAATTTAAGACATTGTCCAAAGCAAATATGGATATTTAATAGCTATGCAGGGTTCAGTTTTTGTTTTCAAACCAGTTGTAAACACATTGAAAGGTTGGAAAAACAAAACTAATTCAGATATATTCAGAATATTGCAAGGTGGTAAGCCAAACAGAGCCATGCTGAAATAAAATATGTTGAGTGCAGACCGTAAGGCAATTTTCATAGCTACAGCTGAGTCACTAAGGCAGCTAGGCCACTCAATGAAATTAAACATAATAAATTAAAGTCACATGTAATTGGCTCTATGTATTTACCACTCTCTTGCTTTTCAACATATTTGAATTGATTTAATAAAAATCAGGATTGATTTAATAAAATCTTTTGTGGTAGAATTTCTCTGTTCACTTTCATTTACTTTCCTGTAAAAAGGATCTTGGAGAACACCAAAAAAAAAAGATTACAACTAGTAATAAATGAAGTATATATGAAGAATGGTCATTCAGGGGCTTTCAGGTCTCTGTATTACTTGTTTTTTCACGCCACAGGGGTCTCAGAGGATAAAAACATTGGTCACTATGACCTGAACTGAATTTCTGTATGTCTTCTCACATGTTTGAGGCAGCGATATTTTTAAAACTTTTTTTACTGCCTTGGTAGAAGTCGGTAATGAAAACAAATACAAAAGCGTTAAGGCTGTCTTTCCCATACACAGACATTCTTTGACATTAATAACCTGCTATAACCTGTAACCAGTGCCATAATTACAATAGCAAGTTAAAGGTGCTCCTCTTCTCTTTACTTCCATCTGACGCGTCTGTTACCGGTACAACCAATGCTCCCTTGCACTGCCCAATTATCTCCTAAGTGGCAAGGTAAATCTTAACATGTTGACTGAATGTTGATGCAGCAAGAGCCCAGACAAAAAAGAAAGAAAAAAAAAGTGCTGTTTTCCATCATTAGGATCTTCATAATTGTGGATGATCAGGTACAACCACAGCCAACCTGCCATCCCAGGAAGGGCTGAGCCACAATGCCTTCCACCCACCCTTTCTCAGCCAGCACCGACCACCCAGAAACAAACTCAGATACAAATGGAAGTCCCCAGAATGATCAGCTCCCCAGATGCCTCCCCACCACTCATGCTGTCCTGGCAGTGCTCTCTTTCTGTTTGAAAAATGGGGCGACCAAAGGGCTGGCAATGTGGTGTTAGTGCCGCCAGGATATATTCATTGCAGGGAGGAAAGATCTCTTTTTGATTTGGGTCTGCAGGGAGCTGTTTTTACCTACAATGGACACAATTAACAGACCTGTGTGCAGGAAGGTGGTGTGAACTCCTTCCCTTCTAGCTTGGTTAGCTCCTCACTCAGTTATAAAAGATTGTGAAGGAAAAGCTGTCAGGATCTAGAAGCACTTCATATGTCACAATGAGCATGTCTCTGGAAGCAGACACAGCTGTAGCATGGTGGTGTAAATACTGAATTAAGAAAAGCCAAAAAAACCCCCCAGCTAAAATAAATGAATTCTGTGGCCACTCTTAAAAAAACCCAAAACACAAGGACTAAAAAACCAGTTTGTTTATTCCTATACTGTTTAACAGTGGAGGTGGATGTTGCAGCTCCATGGTGAAGAAGCACGTCCATAAAATC
Organism: Pachyramphus minor; assembly: GCA_013397135.1. Lineage (NCBI taxonomy): Eukaryota > Metazoa > Chordata > Aves > Passeriformes > Tyrannidae > Pachyramphus > Pachyramphus minor. The sequence goes on from VYXB01003811.1 coordinate 41,950, forward strand.
ACACTAGTCTGTCAACTACAACATGGCCTGAGGGGATTATATTCTGGACTTTATCACTTAGCATTATAAGGACAGGGTGGGACACCAAAACTTTCACCACATGAAAGTTAAGAGATGACAGCACCTCATCTCTGGACAGCTTTGGTTGTCAACAAGAAGTACAGAGCCTCTTACTTACTGATTTTTAACAGGAATGTTAAAATACATAAGTTATTCCATATTACTCTACCTGACACTCCCAAAGCCATAACTTCCTGCTGCAAAACCCAAGACTTTATGTGGCTAGCTTTGAATCTAAAAGTCTACCATGAATCTACTTGATCTACTTTGAATCAAAGTCTACCATGCTCCTTCTTGATAATGTTGCTCAGTACCATAGTAGCTCCTTGGTTTTCAAGGAGAAGAATTCACTTCATTAACATTGGGCTAATTACTCCAGAGAACCTTAGCACACTTCACAAAGAAAGGGAGCTGTTGCCGTTTATAAAAGAGATAGATTGAGCTGACACCAAAGTGAACCAATCAACACATGAAAAGCATGCAGAAAGTAAAAGGCACACATCTAACAGATTTAAACAAGAAGGACCTTCTTTATTTTCAAGTTATTGGAATACGAAGTGTTACTAGAACATGTTTTTTCTGGCAGATTCACATTAATTTCTCCAGTAAGTGAAGAATTAGCTGTTAGAAAAGCAATTAGCTATTGATTTTTTCCTTCAATTTTTTTCTTAATATGTTATTAAAAGTAACTTAAAAACTGTCTTCTTTTATAATGGGTGGGGAAAACAGAATGATTTATTTTGTTTCCTATACAACTTCAAGTGCAGATGTGCCAAAAATCTCTAAGAACCATGGTATAACACAAAATTTGAAACTTTTACCCAAAGAAACCCAAAAAAAAAAGCAACCCAAAATTTTTAAAAAAGCAATATTATAATTTTATGTATCACAACTGTTTCACTATATTATTCTTAGCTCTACAGTCCAGCAACAGCTTTAAAGTGGTGAGCTTAACAAGGACTGGTCTACCCTGCTGTCTAACTCAGCTGGTCCTGGTCCACATCAATGGCTAAGCCAGCTGGTGCAAACTTGGCTAAGTGCTGAGACCTGTGCTGAATCATTTACTCCACCCAGCAACACCGTATTTGCCCTTGGGAAAATAAGGGGAACACAGCACAGAAACTTCTAAGACTCAGAGTGCCCACCTGTCCAAGCACTGGAGCTGTAGACTTAGAAATGAGTAATGACTTTACTTTTCAAAACAGATGATCCAACCAGCTGGGGGAATGAGGTTGCTAGGATGGGAATAGGTAGCTCACTCTTCCACTCTTTCATTCCAATTTTCTAAATATTTTGCTTAGACTTACTATATTAATTCATAACTTTTTACCTCTTAACATTTTCTTCACATGCAGATTTCTTCTGCTACCTTCTATTTCCTTTTTAAGTAGAAAAGGTAAAAGAAAAGTATCCCAAAAGTGTCAGGAAGACAGTACTTCAAAATAAGGCACAATTGCTGAATCAATCGTATTGCCAGCTTCAATCTTCACAGTTAATAATTTCCAAGAGAATGACTTAGCAATCTTTCCAGTATTTGGAAACATAATGAACTCAATGTTACATTTCCAGAGTTGCCCTTGGGGCTATGGCACGGGATGCAAAATGCTGTCTGGGAACTCCTGGCTGACCGTCAGACTTGGGTTCTGCATGAACATGACCTGACATGTGTCTCTTCCAAGGATAACAGCCTAGCTTCAGGCACATGTCAGGGGGACTGACACCTTGAACTACAAACAACTTTCCGCTCCTTCTTTCTCCCCCTACTCTTCCCTTCTTCAGGAGCTGCTCAGCTGACCTGGTAGATATTTCTCTTATTCTTGGGGACAAAGGATCTGGTTTATTTTCATATGAATCTGTCAGTCTTGATTCATTTGCTTACTTCAGTGCAAGTAAGTTGGTGCACTGGCTTCAAAGAAAGACATTAAGCTCAGTTAACTAATTCAACACATTTCCCCAGAGGAGACCAAGAGAGATGTAGAGAAAAAGACCTCTCCACTGTTCTTCTCTGGCAGAAGGGTTGGCCTGACACAGGGGGAGATCGTTTGAGCACTTTTCCAATTCACTTGATCCTGAGGTGGACCAAAGCCCACCACTCAAGTCTTCTCTTCCCATGGGACCACGCCTAGACCTGAAGAGGATGCATATGAAAGTTATTTCAAAATTACTGAATACAGCTACTTCTTGTAAAACAGCTGTCATGACCTGTTAAAGTTAACACATAAAAGAAGAGTACATTTTCATGTGAAGAAGTGTGTAAGAGGCTCAAGGAGGATTCTCTTCAGCCATATTGCAGCCCTAGAAACCTCTGAGGTCTGTGTAAGGCAAGGCAAATCAGAGAGTGACAAGAAAGGACTCCCTTGTCAAATTGGCAGAATAATGGGAGTATCTGGGTAAATAATCTTAGTGAGGGCTCTTGCAGATCTTCTGAGCTGTGTTATTCCCAGTATGCCCTCAATACAATGACTGTAATTTATAATTCTGAAAATGAGGGGAAAAAATCAGGTACATTTATTATGGAGTTGTTCTAGTATCATTAGAGATGTCTTTTTAGTGTTCTTCTCTCTCCCATCTCAAACCCGTGGATTTATAACAGTGAAGGTTGTATCAAAAAGGAAATAAAGTGGCAGCTGCCTTTACGGGGAACTAAGCATTCCTAAACTCACCAATATAAATTCCAGCTTCATCCTCTATTTTAATTCTAGTTGTTTGTGCTTTTACCAAATCCTGACTAGGGTGGAATGTAAATTTTTCCTGTATGGAAAAATTCTGATTTTTTTTTTTTTAAGTTTTCTGCTATCCTGTCTGCCTCATTCAGGGGCATGCAATAAATCTTGTCTCTATGGATTCCAGACTCGTATTTCAGCACATGAAACTTTATTATATTTATTTTCAAATTGTTGGAAAAGGTATATTAGGGAAATTGAGAAAATGGTGGGTGAACACAGGTTTGGGGAAAGACAGATTGCCATGGGGACATAAAGGGGCTATTTTAGGAAAAATCTTATATTAGAAAACCTTTATTTCAGTTGATGCATATACTGTGAACCATATAGTCAGTAAATTTGAGTAAGATTATTCTGGCAAGAACAGCAATCATGCTTTTGAAAGATGAACAGGTTTGAATATGTCTACATCTGCTTCCATTGAAAAGACAAAAATGGGGTTAGCTAACAGAACGGAATAGAGTGAATATTTGGAAGGAGCAAAGAGAAATGTTTTGGTTCTTGTTTTTTTTTATACAGACACTCTCCGGATGTACCTACTATAAACGGTTATACCTTAAATCAGGAGATGATGTTGTTATAGCTATTTCAGGATAATTTACCAAATGTTCATACTAAAAAAGTTAAAAAGTCATGTAAATTGGTCTTTTAAAATATCAAAAACCACTACGCCACGGCATGAAAAGTGGTGCTGAGGATTGGCTTGTGTATGGCAATAATTTTGACACGCTTGTTGTAACTCTGCTTTAGTTCCAGTCTCTCCATAGCTGTTCCCATCTGGTCTGGTTTTTCATATGGACACAGTTTTTGTTGAGATCCCACTAGCCTTTCAGAAGCTGATATTTTAGGATGACATTCTGCATGTTCGAAAATGGTCTATTCCATCAAGTAGGAAATTAACCAAAGGTGGCAGGAGGACCACACAGATGAGCAAGGAGCTCTTGACTGAACTTGGATATAAAAAGGAACTGTACAATAGGTGGAAGCAGCAATAGGTGGTTCAGGATGAGTATGGAGTTGCTGTCACACCTTGAAGAGATGAGGATAGGAAAGGCAAGGCAAACCTGAGGAGAGCACAGGATGCAAAGGGAGAGAAGTCAGTCATCCACAAATACAGGAACAGCAAATGAAGACTAGGGGAAACATGAAAAAAAAAACAACCCAAACCCCAGGGTTCTCCGTGCTCAAGGGTCCCTCCGTGGAGCCACCTAGCTCAAGTTCTTATTTTGTTATTTGGTTATTGCACCAAGATTATATTATTTTAAGGATTAGGAAGTCAGAGAGTCTGATATGGGAAACCTGGGGTCAAGCCGGTAAGGAAGCCTGGTCTGACTGTGTGAGTGTGTGGGGTGAGAAGCTATGAAGGGGCTTCAGTCTCAGCTCAGGGGGTGCAAGTGTGACTGCCAGAGTGGCTCTTGGATGGTCAGACATGGAAGTTTCCTTAGCACTGGTATTGGTGCCCAAGGACTGGAATAAAGCAAATATCACACCTAGCTTCAAAAAAAAAGGCAAGAAGAAAGACCCAGGGAACTACAGGCTGGTCAGCCTCACCTTGATTCTTGGAGAGATGATGGAACAACTAATTGTGGAGACCCTTTCCAGGCACATGAAGGGTAAGAATATGATTACAGGTAGTCATCATTTTCATTATTCTCAATGAAACAGCCTTTTACAATGACCATCTTTATGGATGAGGGAAGATCAGTGGATATCATTTACCTTGACTTTAGTAAGGTCTCTCATAACACTCTCTCAGACATCATGACAACTCATAGGCTAGGTAAATGGACCGTGGGGTGAACTGGAAACTGGATGAATGTCTGGGCCTAGAGCAGGGTGATCAGTGCACTATCATATATGTACAATAGTGCTGTACCTCATAGGTTACTGCTGAAATCAACACTGTTTAACATTCTTCATTAATACTTGGGCAATGGGATGAAGTGTTTCCTCGACAAGTTAGCAGGTAACATAAAAGTAGGAAAAATAGTTAACTTGCCATTGTTACCATTCAGGGGGACCTTGACAGGCTGGAGAAATGGAAAACAAGAACCTCTTGAACTTCAAAACAACAAAATACGAAGTTCTGCTCATGGGCAACAGTGCACACTAGGAGCTGAGCAGGACTGGAGAGCAACTCTGTAGAGGACTCAGGTCCCAGTGGACAAGTTGGCCATGGACCAGCAATGTGCCCATGCAATAAAGCAGGCCAGCAGCCTCCTGCACCGCATTAGGAAGATCACTGATAGTAGGAAGACTGAGCTGATCCTTCCCCTCTACACAGCACTGATGAGATACCTCTGGAACTCTGGATCCAGTTCTGGGTTCTCTGCAACCAGGAGGCATGGACACACTGGAACAAGCGATGGAACACAGAGGTGATTAAGGGACTCAATACATAGCAAGAGGCTGAGATAGTTGTGAGTGTTTGGCCTGGAGAAGAGAAAGCTTGTGAGGATCTTATCCATGTACAAACACCTTAATGGGGTCATAATAAAGTAGAGACATAATCTCCTCAATGGTACCCATCAACAGGACATGAGGCAATGGATAGAATGGAAAAACACCTAAACAACAAATCAAAAAATAAAACTCAATCCAAACCCATGAAATTCTTTTTTTTTTTTTTTTTTGACAGTGAGGATAGTGAAAGACTAAAATGGATTTTGTGAACACTAAATGCACTCTGGAGACATTAAGAACCTGATTGAATAGGGCCCTAAGCTACCTATTCTAGGCAACCCTTCTTTCTGAGAGGTAGACAGTCTCCAGAGGATCCTTCTGGCATCAACTAGGATGTGATTCGGTGAAATTGCAAGTGCAAGACTGTAATTTTAAGGCTGCACTTCATACGATTCACATCCATGAACCAACTTAGTCACATTCAATAATATTACTGTCAGCATCAGTTACACCAACAAAATAAAATAAATTTGAGGTCTCAGATCATTAATAATGGAAGTTCCAGTTTATTCATTCTCATGTGAAAAAATCTGAAATAAACTGTGATAAAATGTATACGGAATTAGGGCAGAGAATATACTTTTCTCCATGAAGTGAATAGGAGTTTGGCTTTTCATTTTAACATGGATTGTGTATAGCGATAATGAATGATGTCAGACCCCCTCAGAATCTTCACAGAACATACAAAGATGCAGCTTCAAGATAGAGTAGAAGTCCTTTTGTGAATTTTAGTGCTTGCCTTGCTAAAATTTAAATGTTAATATGCTTGGGGTTTGTTGGTTGGGTTTCTTTTTTTGTTGTTTTTGGTTTAATTTATATGGGTAATTGCTTTAGCAGCAGCAGGTCTTATCGTTGCAATTAACAATGTCACACTTTTCCTTTAAAAAAAAAAATTCACCTAAGACTATGGAAAGAAATTAGGAAAAAAAATTAAATTAGCAATACTGAAGACTTCCCAACATAGTATATTTCATTTATACTCTCACTAAATAAAGACATAATAGGATGATTTTAATTTTTGAGCTTAGCATACAGTTTTGAGAAATAAAAAACCATGACCACATGAAGGAATTACACAGATCACAAAATATTGTTTCTAGTCTAGGAGATCGTCTGTTCATCACCTGAACAGATTTTCCATTTCATACTTCCCTTTGTCCTAATATGCTGCTTACCCAGAGGCAGGTAAGTGACACAAAATGTTAAAGTCCGGGCAACTAAATGAACACCTGACATCTGTGCTACACTTTGCTTCCTTTCTGTTCTCGTACCTTTATGCTATATTGGTAAAGGAAATCAGTTCACTGACTGCTGCATCTTCTATGCATTCGTCATAGTAACTGGGAAAATGAAATTCCAAGTAATATACACTCCCAAAGAGCTTCCTGAATTTTTTCTAGAAACATGTTCCATTCCCAGCCTATTTCAATTTTGTAAGCCAAACTACACCATGAATTTCTTCATCCTCTTGGGATGCAGGTAATGACAGAGGAGATCTGTAGCTCCTCCTCTTTCCCCACCCTCCATCTCCAAAAAGCAAGCACTAGCAGTGACCAGCAAGGCCAACCTGGATAGTCATATTCCACCTCCTCTACTGCAGTGAAATGCCACAGATGGACAGTTTCACTTACAAAGCACGTCACTGGCCAGAGACAGAGCACAATGCCATGGGTATTAGCATTTCATATTGCTTTTTATGATCGGACTCTACTCAGCAAATGGGTATCCCAGTATCCTCAAAGTCATGGCAGCTGCTTTTGACTCTGTCTTGCAAATCCATCTCAAAACCTTCTTAATCAATTACAGGAGCATTTTACACAGATTCTGAAATTAAGTCATGCCAGGTGTATCAACCAAACTAAAAGAGGAATACATTTTTAAAGGAAGAAGAAAGACATTAGGATTTTGTGAATTGTTACGGTAATTCTAGTATCATGCAAAGACTCAATTTCAGATGTCATTAATATTTTAAGCAGCTGATTATTTAAGCCACTTTTAAACCTTTCTCCTAACCACACAGGCTACACCTTTCTACCAGCCTAAGTGTAATTTCTTCTTTCCCCCAAGCATTTAGCATATTTAATAGTCTATTATATATCCTGAGGTAGTCCAAAGTTATATACAGCAGTTATGTTATGAAACACTGATTTGCAGCTCAGTATCATTTCCTGGCACATCACATCACATATTAACACATTGACTACTCGTCTTCTGAGAATAATATTGCCATAATGGGGAAGAAAGGACAGAAATATGTAACTACTTGGGTTTACTGCATTAAAATACAGAGTTTCAATACATTTCTATTTTTGCCTTTATGCTCCAGCTAGTGGGGCACGCAAAGTGAAATTAACTCTGGAGAGTTGCTCACTTACTTGTGACAGCACTTTACAGCAGAAAAGAAGGGAAGAGTGAAGAAGTTAGGTCTCATTGTTACATGCAGATAGAAATACTTTCTTTGCAATGAAGCAAAAAGTCAGTGGTTGGAGGCTAAACCATTGTCTGGAGAAAAGACAAAAGGAGGAAGGAAAGAAGAAGGAAAACAAAGCAATGGGAAAATAGGAAATTGGTATATAGTTGACAGAATAGTTGTTCAGGAAAAAGAATTAAAAAAAGCATATATGAAGAGGATAAGAAAAGTCTGAATATGTATCAGCTAGGTTCTTTGGATGCTTTAAGTTTTGATCCCCCTTTAGGGAAGGTCTATTATCATCAAGGTTTCAAACTAGAAGGTGTGAATGTAAATTAAATCCAGTGATAAACTACAACCTAGAAAAATTTCTGTTGAAAATGAGGGTTTTTTGGCTGTGAAATGAATAGAGGACAGGATGTGATTCAGCTGGCAGAATTTTTTCTTAACCATCTGTTAACCATGTCTTGAAGTAAGCCTTCCCTGGAACAGTTTTGGAGCCTTAAATGTTTCTGTCTCAAGGAAACAGCCAGAACAACAATCAGGTGGGATTGGCCCTGTTCAACATGAGTGATGTCCAGAACCCTTTGCTTTGGGTAGCAGCAGCAGAAGCATACAACATGTCTCTTCGCCAAGTACAGTGTATATTAGGCTGTGTGGATACCAGGCTTATAAAGAGAAGAAAAGCAGGTTATTACTGCCTTCTGATACCACTGCAAATGTAGAAAAGAGGGTGGGGAGGGGTGGGGGGATAGAGAAACACATTCATTTTAATGGCTTTTTTTCTGGTAAAATGAGTTATTATAGTCACAGAGAAAGTTCAGCTACCTAAGCAAATACAATTTATTCTTTGCAATTTTTCATTTTAGGATGTTTTCAAAGTGAATAATTTTACGAAGGGTAACTTGGTACTAAGTCTCCTTCCCTGGAGACATTCAAAGCCCACCTGGACTCAATCCTATACAAACTACTCCAGGTGAACCTGCTTTAGCAGGAGGGTTGTACCAGATTATCTCCTGTGGTTGCTTACAACCCAATCAGTCTGTGATTTTATGAACCTTAAAGTAGGCTGCAAGAGAGCTGCACTAAAATGTCTAGCAGCTGAGTTCAGTTTCCTTTAGATACCATTATGGCAATTAAAGACTGAAGGACAAGATACCTAATACATTCTTGCTACCAAAATATCATGGTTCCAGTCAGGACCAGGTCAATTTTTGATTACAATTTTATGTAATCAAATACGGCTCAATGCACAGTTAACTTCAGTGCTAAAACTGTGAGAATTTATGCCTTTTTTCTGTTGAAAGTAACAAGCAGTCTAACGCAACTACATTTTTCTGGCTTCAGAAAGCACTGCAAAAGCAGTGAGAAAGCTAGGCGGAAATTACTGGTTCATGCAAAGAAAGATGAACACTATATTCATCAATTTTCACAATGGAAAACTATCAGAGTTTCTGGGTGCTTACAGGCTCAGAGCTACAACACAACGGTGATACGCTGCATTATAGGTGCAGTTTCTTCACTTTACAAAGCATGGAAAATGTGTGGGAGGTAAGACAAAGATGGGACTTTTAACAGAGCAGGAAACTGTGATCCTTAACAGGCTTCCCCTTTCCGCTCTCCCTTTGTCACAGCTGTCAGCTCATCTCAAATGCTTTCAATACACCTTTCTGTATTAGCCTGTCATTAGTTTTGCACCTTGTTATTTCATCAGTGGCTCTTAATTACTGCAATTTTGTTGTACAGTCTTTGATAAACACAAGCAGTCTCCCCTTTTCATGCTTTCATCCTACTGAATTGAGGGTGATGATTCCAGCAGTTGCAAATGGAGTTAGCACGGGATGAAAATTCCCCACCACACACATGATTAGGTACTCACTTCACAGCTCCCACTTTAGTTCTGTTATTTCAGGAGATAAGGTTTTGATAAGAGTCAAAAGCAGGCAAACAACCCCTTCCAGCATGTGTGGAGGGGAAGAAGAACAAAATAGACTTCACTACATTTTATCTGGACTGGGTTGTGGCTTCAGTCCAGTTTCCTGAACTGTTTTTTGCTGCCTAAGTAGGTATGAGACGTCCTTGCCTGCTTGCCAGCAGGAGTCACCGGCAGGAATACTAACACTTACAGAGATTGACCGGGGCTCCACTTTGCTAACTCCCAACTGACAGAAACAATAACAAAATACTGACCAGCATTACAAACACAAATACTGTTCTGAGGATGTCCTCCAGTTGACAACTTCAGAACAAGTAAGTTCAAAGGCAGGGTGCCCCCAACCAAAGATGATCCTTACATGACAACTGTATTTTTGGGTTTTCATTGCTTTGTTTTGGTGTGGTTTTTGTTTGGTTTTTTTTGACTGAACCATGAAGACAAATTCTCTCTTGCTGGCACTATTTCTCTCCCTTCTATTTCAGGCAGGACACTTGAAAGATAAAAGTGTGCTATGTTTTTATGTGACCAGATTAATTGCATTTTTAAGCCTGTCAGAGGGACACTTAAAGTGAAGGATCTACACAGTGGTAGAGGTAATCCTCTGTAAGCAGACAAAGAGAACAGTTTTCTGGAACATACTTATTTTGCTATTGAATGCTCAGCTATAAACTTCTAAACCCAGAACCATTCAATTGAACTTCAAATTGCAAGGGGACTTAGCTGCAGAACTCGTCGATCTTAAAACGAATTGCAGAGCTGGAAAGAACATATTTCTTTACAAATGTACGTATAGCTGTTCAGTAATTTCTTTATTATTTAGTGTTTCTACCTACTGAAGCATTTATACATAAAGTGAAATGATTGGGAGTTTCTATAACAGAAATTTCACTAACATTCATATTTCTATGACTAACGTTTTTATAACTTGCAAGAGATTGGATGCTATCATATTAGAGATAAAAGCATTATCTCTATAAACCTGGCCTCGTGAGATCCTAAATCAGTATGTAATTGTATTAAAGGTTGAAGCACAAATACAATATAAGGCAAAAGTCGCATAAAGCTATTTTGTTTCTGGGGCCCGCTGAAGACCACAAACAGATTTTGTGGCTTGCTGTACCTGGCACAACACAGACTAAGAAGCAGAATGATCTCAGAGACCTCCTACCCACGTGTCAAATAAGAGAGAAAGGGAGAAAAATGAAGATGTATTAGTCAACAATGGCAAGCAGAATTGACTCAGACAACTGTCTAAGGTACTTGTTTAAAAATGTAAAAACAGAGTTGGGCAGTAGTATCTTATGCTGATGATAAAACAGGTGTGATGTGTGTGGGGGTGAGCTCAGCTTCAGAAGAGCAGAAAAGCAGTATTAATATTAAATAATACAGAAGATGGGTAGCTAACATAGTGCTGAGTTCCTAACTTTTGTTTACCAAAAGTACACAATAAAAAAAAATTATGCAAACTCTGTTTTAGATTTGCCTATGTTTCTGATGGCTGTCATCCTAACTCTGACTTCTAGCTTCTCAAGTCAAAAATAAGGACATTGACAAATTTTTTCCTCACACATTAAATATAAATGCCCTTGTCAAGAATGTGTGTTTCACTTGAGTTACAGTCTCTTTGATAAAACTTCAGGAAACCTCATTATACAAAGTGGGGCATGTGCTGCAATCAAAGATTACTCAAGCCAGACAGGTACCTTCCACAAGCCATTAATGTTAATAGGAACTGATATTGTTGGAAGTGGGGGGATTTCTGAAGGGTCAATGGTGATGGTGACAGTGATGTTTAATGGCATCCTATTTCTAGGAAAGTGATCTTGATCTCATAGGTTTTAGCAGGCTGTCAAATTGCATTGCTTTGATTAAACTTTGAGCTGCAAACCAATTGTTCTCATGATAAAAAAAATATACTTGTGGACAAAGTAAGCCATGTTTGATTCCTTTGTCATTTTTTAAAAAACAACTCCTCCTCTGACTTCAAAAGTCTTCCACCAGCTTCTACCAGCAAGGTCCTTCTGAGCCATTTCAATTCCAACAGCATGGGCTTCCACAGTTTCCTAGCTTCAGTGATGTTTGTATCCCCACCTTTTCCCATGAACAAGTTGACAATCCATTTTACAGGGTAAGCAGTGCATTTCTTCCTGATTTCTAATTCTTATCTATGCAACCATGGCATGCAGGGGGCTGGGCACAGACCCCACAGAGGTAGGCACCTGTGCACCTTGTCATTATGCTTCTCCATCCCTTCTTTGTATCACATTTGGCCATAGCAAATAATCCTCTCTAGGCAAAGGAAGATGTGTCAACAAGCCTCCCAGCAGTTTCTCTCTATCACCCTGTCCTTCCTCAAGATCTCCAGTATTTCTCTCTAGGTCTGGAAGCACAACTTGCCTACTCACAAGGGTCGTGTCATAGTTGCCTGTGGGATACCAACAGTGGAAGAAGAGAGTCAGCCAGTAAGTCCTGGCACAAATTAGAGTAGGTACAGAGTAGCTGTGGTGTGTACTTACCAGCTGTGTGAGACTACCAGAGGAATTCTTTTGTCAGTGTCATCATATGGTTTTGCTGGCTCCATCCCATTCAGGAAAAGTGAAGATATGCCCTAACAACCTCTCACAGCCCTGTTGTCAGCCATTGCTCCTGTTCTCACACTCTACAGATACAGGCACTGTCAATCTTTTCTTCTCTAAACCTTTTAGAAGTGGATTGTAGTCCCACTAACAAACCTTACCTGAGTGGATAGTTCACAGTCCTCTTACAACAGCTGCAGGAATCATGCTGCCTGCAAACCTGTTCAGTTCAAGCAACATTTCTCCCCTCCTCCTGAAGCTGGGTGCAGCCTTTTGTAATCCCAGCAATCACAAATCGCCTCCAGGGCTGAAACTTTACAAAGAGCTCATATGAGCTCTTAAGAAAATTGGCTTAAAATTTTTAAAGCTTTCAGTATAATTACATCCAGCAAGCCCAATCCTTTACACTCATAATCTGCTTTCTCCTAGATGATGATTTTCACATCACTTTTCCAAAAGCTGATCTTACCCATGCCACAACGGCAAAGACATTGCAAAGCTTCTGAGACAATTTAGGAATTTCAAATAATCTTTAGTGTAGCTTTAATCATCCACATAACGTCATCCAAATGACATTCATCCTTTACCCTATTCCCCTCTCCTGCAGAATTTCACTTTAATAAAAAGCTCCTTGCAGAAAATCTTTAAAAATCCTCCATTAAAGCCTTCTGTAAAAATGGGTTCTTCTATAAATGGTCCATGAAATAATATAAATTCCTTCTGTCTTTCTTCCTCTCAAAGTGAGAGCAGATGAAGAGGTAACTATGATTCACCCATATGGCTGAATGCCAGTGGTACAGATTTCAAAAATAATTTCTAAAATTTCAATGTTTAAAAATAATTATATCACAAAAATATGGTTTATGTAGGACATGGCCTACTGCAATCTGTCTCATCAGCCTGATTTTTGAACCCTATCTGCCAGCAAAAAGCACCTCCGGAATCACTTCATTTTGGTAGAGACCTCCTTCAATACAGAAGTGAGCCTCTGTATCAAAATAAGATAAACATATCCTGCTCTGAAAGACTGCTTTTCAGTTTCTCAGGAACTGAAGGAAATTTAGAAAAGGCAAGTAGTGCTGCAATTTTGTATCTCTTCACACCCCAACAATCTCATCCATTCAAGATGTGTGAGAAAGAACAGTAAACTCTGGTTCACATAAAGTTTTGTTGGAGGACAAGACAGAAAGTATAAATAAGGATAAATAATCATGAATTAATATTTAAAATATTTTTTTTAAAAAAGAGATTTTGCAAGAATAAGACAGATAGGACACCTAAATGTGTTTTGTTGGCAGCGCTGAAAGATTTGCTTCCTAAGTAAAATTTTATTCCACTAGAAGGTAGATACAGAACCAGAACCCAAATGTGATCTTAGTGGGTGGCTGTCTTGACACTATCTACAAGTGTGAAGCCATTCCCAACTCACCCATTGCACTTATTTTCTGAGCAAATTCAAGACTGCTGTGATGCCACTTGGGCTTCTATGTCAAGTAGCAGACAATTTATGCCACACTTGGATGCTGCATGATGGGCAGGAATCATATTAGCTTTATGCTCCTCTTTTAGTACCAAAATGTTCTCAAAGACCATTTGGAAGTTAGGATACAGCTTTATGTGATCTGATTTGTGTCAAAATTTGGTAAGTGAACTAGACATAAAGATGCTCTGAATAGGCCACCAAGTATGTTGGTAGGGAAAAATCTCTCTAATTTCAGAGATGTGTAAAACATAATCTGTGTTACTGGTATTGCTCTGTAAATTCCGAAATCACTACAGTAATCTGGAGTGTACAGTTTGCCATTATAAGATCAATTCCTTTTTAGTCATAGGAAACCTCAGAGAACTTTTATATTGAATTCTAACAGATGCTTCAGTCTTAGAGGTATTCCTTAATAGCGTCAAAAACCTGTAATTTCTTCCTCCTCCTAAATGTCAAATGTCACCTGCAAAAGTTGAATTGGTCACTTGCTGCTCTCCAGAGTTTTTACCTGTATTGATCTGTTTCGACAGCCTTATAATGAGACTAATTTGGCATATATTTGTTGCCAGTACTACTGACCATCTCATTCACTCAGTTTAAGTGACCCAGAGTAGACAAAAAATAAAAATTATATAGAGCAGTAACTGAAGGAGCTGTTTGTCGCCCTTCATAGGAGGAAATGTCTTGACCTAAAAAATCCTCAAGAACTGATAAAACACAGGTTCTCTTATTTCTATAATCCTATAGCAATAGGATTGCTATATATAGATAGCAATACCTACAGAAAATTTCTTATCAGTGTCAGTGACATTCACCTATGTTCTAATTTCTTTTGCAACCCTGATATTATTATTGCTCTTTGGTGCTTTAGACTAGGTTTGCAGGAAACCGAATAAGGTCAAAGTTTTGTCTACAGTTACCTGATGTTATTATAAAAGCACACAAAAGAAGCAAATACTCACCATTTAACAGCAGTTGGATCACAGTCCCAGGTTTTCAAATCCCAAATATGCAATGGCTTAGTTTATCAATTTAAGTATCAAAGCACTTAACAGGTGTCTCTGGCCATGCTGGTAGTCAAGATGGTCAACTTACTGTCTTAGTTCAGTCCTCAGCGGGTAATTAAATTACCTCATAATATTAAATTACCTCATCAATAAATTACCTCAGCAGGTAAAAAGAAATAAAAAAAAACTCAATACTCAGCAGTATCTTTTCTGCCTAATCATTGCTGGGTCTTTCCCATGTGATGTGTTTGTACCACTGATTATCCTGCTTACTGCTGCAGGACAAGGTAGATCCTGGATAGAATTATTTTGCACCTATGCGTTCACTCCACAGATTTTTTTTCAATTCAGCAGAGCTTTTAGCTATACAAATTACATCTGAAAACACACTCAGGTTACTTAGTCAGAGAGAAATCAGTGGTTTCTACACAGCTTTCAGCATATTTGGGGGAGGTGAGGATTCAAGAGAGCCAGCATGGCCTTATTTCCTGCCTGACCAATCCAGTGGCTTTCTACAATGAAGTGACTCCAACAGTGGACAAGGGAGGAGCTATGGTTATCATCTATCTGGCCTTCTGTAGAGCCTTTGACATGGTCCCCTACAACATCCTTTGTTCTAAATCAGAGAGAGATGGATTTGATGGGTAGACTATTCAGTGCATGAGAATTTGGCTGGATGACGGCATCCAGGGGATAGTTAGTGGTCAATGGCTCAGTGTCCTGATGGAGATCAGTGACAAGTGCTGCCACTTGTGGGACCCGTGATGCTTAATGTCTTAGTCAATGACATAGCCTGAGAAAATTTGCAGAGGACACCAGGCTGAATACTGCACTCGACTCAACACACCTGAAGGACAGGATGTCATCCAGAGGGACCTGGACAAGCTCAAGAAATGGGGCTGTGGGAATCTCATGAGGTTTAACACGACTTGGTGCAAGGTGCTGCAACTGGGCCAGGGCAATCCCTGGTATCAGCACAGGCTGGGGATGAACAGATCGAGAGCAGCCGTGCTGAGACGGACTTGGGGGTGCTGGTGGGCAAAAAACTGGACATATGACAGCAATGTGTGCTTTTAGGCCTGAAATCCAGCCATATCCTGTATCAAAAAAAGCATGGTGAGCAGGTCAAGGGAGGTGATTTGATTTCGCCCCTCTACTCTGTTCTGGTGAAACCTCAACTGGAGCACTGCACCCAGCTTTGGAGCCCTCAGCACAGCAAAGACATGGACCTGTTGGAGTGGAAGGAGATCCATAGAAATGTTCAGAGGGCTGGAGCACCCTGATTGTGAAGGCAGCCTGAGAGAGGTGCCTCCAGAGACTGGAGGAGAAAGCTCCAGAGAAACCTTATGGCAGCCTTTCAGTACCTGAATGATGCTTATAAGAAAGATGGGGACAAACTTTTTCACAGGGTCCGTTGCAATAAGGTGAGAAGTAATGATTTTACACTCTAAGAGAGTTGATTTATATTAGATATAAGGAAGAAGGGTTTGTTACAATGATTGGTAAATTACTGAAATAGGTTGCCCAAGGAGGTGGGAGATGGCCCATCCCTGAGCAACATGATCTAGTTGAAGATGCCACTGCTTATTGCAAGGGCAATTAGACTAGATGACCTTTAAAGGTGTCTTCCAACCCAAACTGTTCTATGATTATATGATCTCCAGAGTTCCCTTTCCATCTCAGTTATTCTATGACTGTGTGTGATTCCATAAAATGGAATGTCTCAGGAGCTAAGCACCCTCCTGCTTCTTCAATGTTTTCCCTCTTTAAGACTTTGCTTCCTTGTGTCACTGAGCCCTTTAATGTCTGTTGAATCAGTGAGTGCTGTATACTTCAGACCTAATTTTGGAGATGCATTTTAATTCTGGAAAGGTTTTGTGTTCCTCTTTCTGGCAATACATTCAAGATGTCATGAGAAGAGACTGAGTGAAGTGGTAATAAATCTCAGGATAGTCTAAAGAGAAGTGACAGGTAAATGGAAAATATAAATGCCTTGCAACAGAGCTGGGAACTAATTTAACAAAGTGCTATAGTTCAGCAATTTTACATATCAGTGATGTCATTACAGTGTCTAACTTCATATTTGTATGGACAAACTCTGAAGGTTCTGGATAATAGTTTTATCTGGCATATATAATTTTGGGTTAAATCCATAAACTCATAACAAAATTTGTGTGCAAAATTAAATTCCTTGCTATGGTGATATTAAAAGGATATAGATTCCCTTAGTTCTCCAAATTTGTCATCAGTACCTAAGTACAGCAGATGCTAGGAACTGAACGTGTAAGGGAAAGAGAAGTGGGACAGGACTACAAAAGTTCCTGCTGAGTGCCAACTTTTTGTAACTGGAGGACGTTTTATTAAAAAAAAAAAAGTCAAGTCAGATGGGTGTTAGCATTGGTACTGCCATTTTTCTACCACTAAACTTCAACTGTTGACATTTAAGAGATGTCTCCCGTCTTATTGACTCTGCCCAGAAAAAGAAAATCCCCAGTAACACAGCCTCTGAATAGATATTTATCACACAGGGTGGAGGCAAACCAACAGGAAAACAAATGTAGGTATTTCAGGCTCTGATAGAAAGTAAACAGGAGGCATATTTTAAAAATAGCTGGGCATCTGCTCCCGCAGCCACACCCAGGTAAAGTGGTGGGGTGCCATGTTTTCAAAATGTTTCCTAGGTTTTTTGAATGGCCCTGCAAAGCATTCTGTACCCAGTGCTTAATGGTTACATCTATGTTTATCCTTCAGTTGTTTTTTATTAAACCTTTTTAAGTTCCTCTTTCCTTTCTGCTGTTTCTTTCCTTCCATTTATTGAGCTATTTTCTTGCATATATTTTAATGTCTACTTTATTTAAATTTTGTGTTTACACAGGTACTGTTTTCTGCACTGACCTTTTCCTTCCTTGCAAATTTATGTCCTTTAATTACCCACTCTTGCCCTACACATCAAGGCTAGTAAAATTGCTTATGCACACATTAACTTTTGACTTCACAAGCAAAAAAAAAAAAAAAGTCTAGTTTCTTGACCATACGCTTTCTTTCCCATTGCCCACCACTATCCGCTCCTGTCACATTCACAGCATTTATGCTTTCTTTTTACAGTGCTTCTTTAGCCTGGTGCTGGCCTGAATCCAGGCAGATCTCGTAGCTCCCTGCTGAGCACAGCACCATGCCAAGAGAAAAAGAAGAAAGAGAATCTTTTTGGTTTCTTGCATGCTCCCTTCTTTGCCCAGCCCCATGTTTCTTTTAGAGCAGGCTCTTTTCGAAGGGTCTTCCAGACCAAATCTTGATCTCTCTGGTCTCTTTCACACCACAGGGCAAGATTCAGGGATCTGTCCTTGTGTCTGTCCCTTAAGCACTTGCTGACTGTGGCAGAAGTTATGACTGATATAATTTTACAGGTAAGACAAATCTGCTACCAACAGTTCTGGAGTGCAAACCACAGTTTTGGCACAGACATCTCCCTACAACTTGTTTGGTTAAAAGCACCTATAGTCTCTGGATATCCTCCAATAACAGCCCATGCTGGAGCAATGGTTCATCACTTGCCCCCAGTTAAACAGATTTGCTCCTCTTTGTCAACAGAAAACATTCAGCCATAACTCACATTCATTATGAATTTCCCACCAAGAAAAACCATTGTCTGAATGCAGCAAATAAATGACCGTAAGTGAACACACTTTATTTCAGCCACATAGTTGTGGTTGCAGTGTTACATCAGCTGTATACTGCTGTCCAGAAGCCTTTGCTTAAAGGAACTCCATAATTTAAAGCAGTGATGTGCCACGTAACAGTGCAATTTGTGAAGTTACAACAGAAAGACTAAAACATCTTAGGCACTAAACACTGAAGCATCTTTGACACAAACCTGTCCAAGATGCCACTCCCAGTTAAATAACAGTAAAGTGTTTCATGTCTAAAAAGAGAAGATGAAAAACTAAAAATTGCCAGCTAAGTTACTACTTCATAAAAGTTCGTCTTGCTGGTCAGAACAAATCAGGTGTAAAAGATTTACAGTTCCAGTACTGCTCCAGAGAGACCCAGCATTTGTCTCTGCGTGTACAAATGGAATGCAGAGCAACAGGTAAAGCTTTCAGGAAGAAAGTAAAGCAAAGTTCTACTTTAAAACAAGTTTTATGCTCCAGTCTCTTAGCATAAAAAGAGACACACACCTCTCTGAATTTACATCCTTCCTATCTACACTGTCACACAAGAAACACTTTTATTGCATTCCTCACTTGACTGAATTCCTAATTTTTTCCTTGAAGTGATGGTAGCGCTGTGTTCAGACTGCACTGTGCCAGCTCCTAGCAATCACACTCTAAAAGCCCTAAGGTGGGTCCCCTGATGCCATGATGATTTATACAGACTCAGGCTTCTACCTCTTATGTGTGAATTGTCCTTACCTAGGAGCAGATCTTCATTTTGGTTTTGAGGCTGAACTCAGCAGTTCTCCCTCTGGTCACCCACTCCTCAAGAACCATCTTCAAAGCATTTAGTTAGCTTATCTTTTCTTTAGCCATCAGTGTGTGGACAGATGTGAAAAACAGGCACAGTTTATTGCTCCATATTACCCTAATCAAGAGTGAGAGCAACAAATCTCAGCCTGCAGTATACAGTACATCTTTGGATCTCTGCCTACATGGTTAAGCATTAAGTAAACACTGAATCAAGAAGGGTGCTTTTAATTTATCTCCAAACTTCATATAAATAGCAAACATCTGCTCAATAATAAGGGGCCTAGAAAACAAGGATGTGAAATTACAGTTTCTAGTATATAGCCCATATATGTGCTGTCTTACATCTTAATAACCATTATTTATGTTATTAAAATTATGGAACTCATAAGTATGGTTCTGAAATTCTAGATAAAAGACTTGAAGGGGGGAAAAAAAAGAGATCAAGCAAATCCCCAGATTCTGTTCATTTTTACGGACTTAAGCATTACACAGTTGTTTTTGCATTTTCTTGCTTTTGTGGGATTTCAGTATGAAGGAGACCAGAGGAAGAGGTGAAGTAATAATATCAGAACACTTTTAACTTACAGTGACAGCCAAATGGAAACAATTTGAAGTACCACTGGAAACTCATTCAGTAAAATATTCTAGTTCAGCAGTTTTATATGGAAATGACACCATAAAACCATAACAGAAATATCATGCTGGCTCAAAAATTTCAATACTGTTGTAATATATACTTCAAATGGAAAGACCCAAGAAAAAGGAAAATAGGAAAGTGAAATTGAATCATGACAAGTTATTTCATTAATCAAATGAATAAGTGCTGACAGAAGAAAGTGTAAAGAAAATTATTCTAAGACACGACAGGATTGAAAATGGACAACTTTATATGTTACTCACAGATGTATGACAGACTATAACCTTCAGTGATTTTCACTTATTGTAAGTAGTCAGACTTAGTGAAACACCTCATTGTGCTGCAATTTAGGACAACAATTATCACTGCTACCATAACATCATGGCTGATTTTTGGGTGTATCTACAACAGGTGTGTTTTGCCTTCTACTACCTCTACTTCCCATCTGATTCTCTTTTTAAAAATGGACTAGAGACAAAAACTCTTTCCCTAGTCAGTGGCTCAACAGTTCTTAGTCTCTACGTTTCTCCAAAAATCTTAACTGATTTCAAGTTGCAGGAAAATCAGATATAATCTGCACATGTGTTTTGTTTGTATCTTAAAGCTGGCCTCATTCTTTTGGGACAGTATCTTTGATGGAGCAAACCAGGAGTTGTGGTGATTAGTTAAGAAACCGAAAAAAGTTTAAATTGCCTATTTGCTTAAAAGTTTAAAAAAAGTGGTTGTCAACTCATGCTACTTACAAGTCTCCACAGGCCTTCAGGATGTGCAGTACACTCCTATGAGTCATTTTACCAGCATCATAATTTTTTGCAGGAGTCTTGAGGCATTGTTAAGCACACACTGGTGCAAAGGCTCCAAAAGGCACTTTTGTGCACATCCTTCTGGTCTTTGGTGAGTGTAGAATGTGCCTCTCTCTCTACTGCGTTTTGGGAAGACCGTTTGGCATCTTTTCCCTTTTCACATGTCCCATGATACGGCAGGACTCCAAGTGAATGGTCCAGGCCCACTGGCCCCACAAAGTGGAAGGAGTGATGGGTTTGGCCCTTCCTTCACAATGCCCATTGAGAGAAAACAGGGAAGAGGTGCGGGACCAGACTCCTTTTCCCTGTCGGGACAGGGAGAAACATGATGTGCTTAAGACAACCTACCACCTCAACTCAATGAATCCTCAGTTTGGCACTCTCCTCTCAAACACTGATTAACGTGGCCCTTTTGCTTCTCAAAGCAGCTGCTGGCAGCAAGCACAGATCTTGTCCTGTGCTGGCTTGCACTGCCTGTTCACTGTTCCAATGAGGGGCACCTGGCAGTAAGGAGATGACTTTGGCAGGAGGTGCCAACTCCTGTGACTGAGCTTCACACCTCCCCCTGGCCCTCTGCTTTTCTCCAGCTTGAGAACTAGTACTTTGATGCGGAGTATACTCAGCAAGTCTTAGAAAGCCCAACCTGCTGTTTTCCTGCTCTGTTAAATTAGTGAACGGGAAAACACATCACGATGTGGTGTTATAGGGGATGTCTGAGTTTCTGGGGTCTTGAATGCTGAGATATATTTTTTTTTTTTAAGAACAGCAGTGTCTGAAAAGCCAAAGGCCAAGCAGTCCACAACCCACTTCCCAGTAATGAAACCATGAATCCTACTCCCAGGGTAAGGAGATTTGGGGAAAAACTGGTCATTACGTTCTATTGTGAATTCACTAGTCACGCATTTACAAATGGACTTCATACACACAGAAATTTCACTTTACAATCAAGATTATGATTCGGACTACACAAAAGCAAACAGTTGATTAGCACAGACATTCCCATCTTAATCTATACATATGCAACATTACACTAACACTTTTGTGCTTTTTTTTAAATTTTAATATGATCTTCTTAGAAGGCATATTATTCCTTAGACAAACTAACACAAGTTCTCAAGTTATCTCAGGATAGTTATTTCAAAAGACAATGCAATATTTCATAATAAACATTTATAATCAGGTTTTTAACAAAGTAATTCATCATATAAACAAATGAATCCGTCAGACACTAAATAAATATTTTTACTGGTAAATACTAGCATTTTGCTTATATCATGTAGGACCTGATCCTGCAAGCCCTCTGTATACATCTTTATCCCCACTGAATGATTGGTTTCATTGCTTGTTCTAATCTACTATTTTACTTTGAGCTGAGCAAACACTTTCTGGCCACTAAGTTAAGTAATTGAAATAAGCACTGGAATACATCCCAGTGAACAATGATTTCCTTAGATATCTTTGTAAATAATTAGGTTTTTCCTTGTTCATGAAATCATCACAAACATTTATCAACAGGCAGTTTTTGATATTTACAATGTGAGTTGCATTGGTTAGTTGAGATCGATCAGATAAATCACATGTTCCTTGTTCTTGGCTTTCTTATTGAAAAAGCGTGACCTTTGGAATTATTTCATAAGATACTGAATTTCACTCTTGACAAATGTTTGAGCTAACAATACCGGGCAAAAAAGGCAAGAACTCCAGGAGAACAACAAGCCAGAAGCTCTTCTTGAGCAGGGTAGACAAGCATGAATTTGTCCCTCTCCAAGACAAGGGAATGGCCTTATTTTTAAGCATACAACAAGCTACGGCCAGTCCTTTAATTCAGAGTTATCCAAATCCATTTCAGGGCTACCTTTTTCCTTGCATGATGAATCCAGAATGGAGAACCACAGATAAGAGACCTACACACCTTCCTCATGCCTTAGGAAATTTATCAGGATATTCTATATAAATAGATGTGCCCATGAATTCCAATCTCTTAGTTGGTTTTTTTTTTGAAAAGAAATGCAGAAGTTGTTGGCTACAGCTGCGATTGTTACATTTACAACTTTTTCTTGCCCAGATCCATTTGAAATGTAGTTTAAAATCAAGGGTACTGAGGCTATTGGATGTATCCATTGTACTATTTTAAGTTTAGCTGAATTGTGATGGTTTCTTGGATGTCTCTGAGCTCTTACCACAGTATAACATGAAATGTTCCAAGCATGTGGCAAAAATAACAACGATTGTAACAAATCACTGCCTGAACTGAAAAAAGGAACATACTTTGAAATTACTGTATCTATATATGTATATGTATATAGGGATATACACAGGCACACAAACACATGCACACATATATATCCCTATATAAATGTTTCCTTAAAATCAGAAATTTATTTTATTATTTCTTCTGTTGATATCCCTTTAAATACTTCATGAATCCACAACATGACAACTTCAGGCTGTCCAGGGAGATATATCTGAACACAGTCTTATAATCTCCACTAATATAAATACATTGGCAAGGAACTTTGACCAGCAATAGTGAATTTTGAAACTTAAATAATTATCCTACAACTATTTTAATCTTAACAACAAGTTGCTGCTGAGTACCAATACTCACGGAAAATGTAAAAAAAAAAATAAAAAAAATAAACATTTAACTTCTAACACTCTGTAACAAGTGCAGCTTTATGAAAGGAATGTAAAAGATAATTATGTATTAGAGACTCATTCTAAAAAGAGAAAGAGCAACTTATACTATGTGTTTCAAAATAAGAATACTGTATGCCTGCACTTTATCATAAATGACCATGTTAAGCCATAGTTACTTCTTGCCTGCAAATGAAGGATGTTGGCTCACAAATCTTCTAAAGTGTATATGAATATTTGATTAAATCCCATCCATTGTGAAAACAAAGTTCATTTACACTTTGATTGAACAACGATGAGGAGTTTGTTTTAATAATAAGACTTTTAAGGACCTTGGTAGCCAGTACCAGTTGTATTTGCAAGTAACTCCTCGGATTTACTCTCTTTTTAAAAAATAAAGGTACAATTATAGTTATTCATTTACTTTAAAAATTCTAAAGATGAAGAAAAGTAGCATTTATACATATAAGTCCTCATATAAATTATAAAACTCAAGTTTATCTTATAGAGTTCCATCCCCAGAAGAAGCATAAAGCACTTTTGTGGTACCTTCACTGGTAAATATTTGTATCACATCAAATCTGAGAAATGCGACAAAGATGATACTGCATCTGAAAGCTAAAAGAGAACATTCTTCTGATACAGTCTCTTGTGATGGATATGCTCCATGGGATTATATGACTTCCATGACTTGACTGAATTTCAAATAAAGGAAATATGAAGGAATTCACCTCACCAGTTCAGTAGGTATAAGAAACATCAGTGAACATCAGAGTCATCCCATTTGAGGTCAACAGTCTTTGGAAGACAATGAGGAGGGAGTTTAAAATTACAACAGCAAAATCAAATAAGACAATAATGAGGTAAACTCCCCTAAAAAAGGCCAAATAGGCTGAGATGTCAGGATAGAGTCCAGTTGTACCTGGCACCCAAATGTTTCTGTAGCCAGAGTCCAGCGAGCTGCATGGTAGAGGCAAATGTACTTGCTTTGGACCCTAAGCACATTTTATATTGTTTTGGATCTAAATTGGGGTCACACTGAACTGGATGAAAAATATGGACAACTCCTACTTCCTGACTTCTGAAAGCCTTCAAGCCAGACGTTATCACTTTAGTAAAGAGGTCTACATCCTCAAGTCCCCAGCCTTGAATAGAGGTATCAAATCCACCAGCAGTAAGCAGATCACTTTTGTAAATACAGGTAATTCCAAATCCATACTCCCTCCAAAATCCAGTTCTTTTTGTGAAAACAAAACTACTGTCAGCTGGAGGGTTGTCTCCATATATTACTTTTGGATCATATTGGCTAAAGATGATAGGATAGTAAACCTGTTCTCCCTGAATAGTGTTATCTCTGCATCGCTGGAGAAAGTCTGGTGTGAATACCAGATCAACATCACAGAATAGCAGCAAAGTGCTATTGTCAAATTGAGATGAGGCCATTTCAAGACCCAAACCTCTA
Organism: Pachyramphus minor; assembly: GCA_013397135.1. Taxonomy (NCBI): domain Eukaryota; kingdom Metazoa; phylum Chordata; class Aves; order Passeriformes; family Tyrannidae; genus Pachyramphus; species Pachyramphus minor. The sequence goes on from VYXB01003811.1 coordinate 66,610, forward strand.
GAAAACTTTCCTGCCATGGGAATCAGGGTCATATCTGCCTTAGGATACTTAATGCTGTATTCTTTAATTAATTCTATGTGTTTGCTAGAGTCTTGGCCCGGCTCAGAACTGAAGAGAATTATTGCCAACTTTACATTCTGCCTGGGAATAAGGCAAGTCTTCTCAAAGTTATCCATAAATCTTGAGAAAATATCAAATCTTCCTGTGATAGGGACGAGGATATGTATTTTCTTGTCACTGTGTCCCCCAATGTCTTTGGTGCCTTGGAATGATGAGGAAAAAATCTTTAAAGAATTTGAAAGGAAAGACTGAGTGTCAGTATTGGTATCCTCCAGCAAGCTTCTTATATCCAGCTCTTCTGCTTCTTTGAAGAAAGGTTTGCTAAACAATTGCTGAAGGTAAGCATGACGTCTCACTGGAACAGTAACTTTTCTTCCTTTGTGCCTCTTGTACAAAAGCAGTAAATCCAGGATGTACTCCACTCCGTGCAGAGGGTCCACCCTGCGGTAGCCATACTGTATTTCCTTGAAGTCAATGAGCCTTCCTCTAGATCTAGAGTTCTCGTTTATCATTTCCATCACCTGCATCACAGTATCATCCAGTGCGGCGCGCAGGACGCTGCTCAGGCTCTGCCGGGGTGGCTGGTTCTCCACCATCGAATACAGAAATTTTCCTGTCAGGAACTCCCACTCGATGACTTCACCCCTTTCACGTGGCTGGAAATGGTTGAAAGACGGCATCCCTCCCAGTTGCTGATCTTCCTTACTTACTTCAGTGTTACTGAGCTTGCTCATCAGGGCACTTTCCCGGTGGAGCTGGATGGTCCGATAGCGCAGGTCGGAAATCTTGCGACTCAGTATGTAATTGTGCAGCCTGTATTGGTAGGCTGGCCTTTTGTTTGGATGAAGTGTTATGGCTGTGTGAATCTTACTGTTGTGAAGATCTTGAATGTAACCCTTGCGGTTGTGTTCATAGTTTTCGTGGAACAATTGCTGCATCTAGAAAGAGAGAGAGAGAGAGGGGTGTAGGGGGAAAAGAGACATTAAGTGGACGTGCTTTTACTCACAAAAGGACTCACATTGGTATCACGCTGAGCATTACCAATTCTTATACAGATCATGGTGATTTTAAGGCATAGAACTTTAAAGCATTCAGTAGAAACATTTAAACTGTTTTGGTGTCTGTTCCAATAGTGTCCACAGTAAGCAAATACTGTCCTCTACCTAAGTGAAAGGGTAGGTATCTTGGGTTTATCTGCACTTCATCTAACTGCAGAGCTAAGCTAACACCTACTAACTCCAGAGAAATAGAATTATTGCCCATGAGTAGAAAATTAAGGAAAAAAGGCTGTTGTTTTTTTTTTAAATCTCCAAACAGACTGGTCTGTAATTAATACATAAGGAAAATGTGCTAATTAGATTGAAAATGTTATTCAATGAGGTGTTGTAAGCTTGAGTTACAATCAGATTTTGAGATGGGTATTGAAGTTTGTCTTTCATACACTGAAGAAATCAAGAGAGATAAGTCCTGATTGCATAATGTCTCACACTCCAAACATTCATCTTGTTCTACTTCAATTCTGTCAAGAACAAAAGTTTTGCTACTGGAAGTAATACTAAGCATAGGACCATAAATGCAAAAGAACTCCTAACAAAGCTAAGAACCATGAAAGTTATTTAAAATCATTAGCACCTATGAGAAATAAACATTGTCACACTTAAAAACCAGAACTTTAATACAAAACTTCAAGAATGCCCCTCCCATCCCATTCAGACCTCAAGTGGCTCTGCTTGAGCAAACATGGTTGGTACTGTTAGTCAGATTAAAATTTTTGAGGCTACAGTCATATAACATGTAGAAAAGCAACAGCTTTTCTTTTTTTTTTTTTATTCTGAGAAATACCTTAAGCTATCTTAAATTTACCTCTAAAAAACTAGGTATCTCTGTTATATTAAAGAAAGAATAAATGTGAAAAAACATTCAAAGTTACAATATGGCTCAAATATTCTTTATTCACAAAAACTCCTGCCAAAAGCTATCAGAGAACATTTGCTCTGTGTTGGAAGGTGAGCATTTTGCTTGTTACATGAGATGAGATGAGATGGATTTCCTTGCTGTCACAGAGAACAGGAACCAACACCATCAGTCCTGTTAGTGTTTAAACCAGCAGTGCAGGAAAAATTCAAATATGTCTTCCTTGAGGAAGAGAGATGGAGACTGGCAGGACAGGCAGATTAGAGATTAAGCTGGAAAAGAGTGTCTACGAAAGGGCTTGGTGATGATATTTGCTCTTTGAAAAAAAACCAACAAAACAATTTTCTCTTCTCCCTCTATAATTTACATTTTGAATTATGATAAAAGAACAGCTGATCTGGTTAGCTCTCAACATCTCCAGTTATAAGGTACACTTCCTTCCTGGCCTGTGATACATTAAAGCTGTCTGCTGTGAGCTCTGCAAGGTGACTGTGCTCTTGCATTCTCCACTTTTTCTGGAAAAAGTTGAAGCCGTGATTTTCACATCTAGGATTTTATGGTAAAGTCCCCTTATAAGAAAAAAGGGAAGTGTGCAATGTTGAAAATAAAAGAAAGAAGGGGAGGTTGTTTTGTTGCTAAATGGTATAAACATCCTTCCTCACAAAGCCTGACACACTTCTCTTTCCTACATCCTCTAATGAAGAATTGCATTTGAGCATAAATGAAACAGCCATTAGCTACCTTTATACTTTTATCTTATGGGACATCAGATTTCACAGTAAGTTTTATTGAAAACAGGGTACTGTATTTTATCCAAAGGATATGTAACAGACAACAAGCTATTGCTGCAAAGCTAAATGCTGTCCTCCAGTTGTGCAAATTCTCCTGTAACTCTCAACTTACTACAAAACCAGCTTCACAGCAGATTTATTAGCAGCACCCATTTAACAGAAATATTCTATTAACATTATACTGCATTTTTCATGCATTCCAATTTCAGATGCCTTGGTTTATTTGATGTGCTCCACTGAAACCACAGAGTACTACATTATACTAATGATTTTGCTTTTGATAATCAACAACAGATTAACAGTAGCAATGAAAAAAAAAAAGAATCAACTCGGCACTATAGTACTTTCACACATATAAAAACCTGTACTAATCCATTTTCAATTATGTTACCAAAAGCTTTTAATAGAGCTCAATATGGAGAAAGCAGTTCAGAGCAAATATGACACTGAAATCATAAACTCTTCCTGAGGAGAGCATGTTTTAATGTTGGTGTAATGCAGAAATATGTTTTCAATATCGCAGGATAAAAATGTCTTCTTACAACTCAACATCTAGTTGAAAGCAATTCAATTTGATCCTAACTTTGCTATGAAATTTCTAAGCAAGGTGGTCAAGCCCAGGAGGTAAAGGGAAGAATGAATAAATTTCCTGGAAAATAGATCCGTGTGATAGCCTGAATTGGTTAATGCAGTCCAAAGTAATCTGAAAAAGGAGGTGGTTTGGGAAGTCGCATGATTTACTGAATATAAATTAGAATTACTTAGCATGCTAAAAGTAAAACTTCCTGTAAAAGTTTTCATGGTTTTGAGTGGCAAGGTAATAAAATAGATTAAATTCCGTGTAGATAAAAGCAAAGTGTATGTGAAGAACACAATCCTAATGATACCTGAAGACTGAGTGCAAGCTGTTAGGACTCTGGAAAGAGAACCTAGTTACACAGTATGCAATTCGGTGCAGATATCACACTGAGGTCCAATAGTGATTAAAGGAAAAGTAGCTTGAGGACAAGCCTAGGGTGAATCAGAAATATCGTTACATATTGTGGCCATAGTGCACCTGAATTTTGAATGCTGCGAGCAGGTGGCCTGTCAATATCATGACGTCCCATCCCAAATCAATTATACAGAATCACAAAATGTTAAGGGTTGGAAGGCACCTTAGAGAACATCTAGTCCCTAACCCCCCTGCCATGGGCAGGGTCACTTCCCACTAGACCAGGTTGCTCAAGGCATTATCCAACCTGGCCTTGAGCATGACAGGATTGGGGCATCCACAACCTCCCCATGCAGCCTTGCTCTAGTGTTTTTCCACTTTCAGTAAAGAACTCTTCCTAATATGTAGTCCAAATTCCCCCTCTTTCACTTTGCACCCATTACTCCTTGTCCTACCACTACAGTTCCCGATGAAGAGTCCCTCTCTGGCTTCCCCGAACACCCCCTTCACATACTGGAAGGTTGCCATGAAGTCTCCACACAACCTTCTCTTCTCCAGGCTGAACAGCCCCAACTTTTTCAGCCTCACTTCGTGCTTCTTACTTCTTACCAATTCTGTAGTCCTCCTCTGGTCCTGCTCCAACAGTTTCATGTCCTCCTTATGTTGGGGACACCAGAACTGTATGCAGTCCAGGTGTATCTCACAAGAGCAAAGTGGAGGGGGAGAATCACCCCCCTTGACCTGCTGGCCATACTCCTTTTTGACGCAGCCCAGTATTCCACTGGCTTTCTGGGCTGTGAGTGCACATTGCCGGCTCATGTTGAGTTTTTCATCAATGTGAATACAAGGGTCACCACATGACTACATGTATGGATCATTAAATGAATGGATGACTCAGGCAAAAGGGAGTACGGCCAATCCCAGGATCAACGAAGTTAGAGTAAGTGAGCACCATAAGGAAAATGGATAGGAATGGTCACCATCTCTTCTCACACAAAGAACTATGTCCACCTAGTAGAATGCACTCAAGACTCAAAACCAGAAAAGAAAATACTCACATAGCTCAAGCACAGATCTTACTGGCACAGCAAGCTGCTGATGATAAAATTTTGATGTCTTTAAAGACCAAGCCAACAGCTTGGTGAGACTTCAACCACTGCTATGAACTCCTAGAGCTCCAGCTGAGGATGTATCACAACATCTCCTTATTGCCCTACACCCCTTCGTCAGCTACTGGTTACTGCAGAGAAAGACTACTTTGACAAATGAACATTTAGTTTGACATGATATAATCACATCATGTTCTGTGAAAGCAGGGAATGGAAGAAGATGTCTTAATTTCAATATAATACATGGAGGCACAACATTTTATTTTTTCATTTTGCATGACTTCGTGACTTTCTTGAATAGTTTGCTGTCTTCTGAATGATTCTTACGTCACGACTAATGCATGAGTTGGCAAGGACTTCTTGCCTCATTTCATCCCAACTGAAACTATAAGTTGGCAAGAAATGCTAATAATCTAATCATGCTCTGAGGAATTCTGAACTGCAAGAAGGAATCAAAAAAAATATGGAAAGATATCAGAATAAAGGAAATTATTTATTTTCATGGCAGAGAAATACAATAGCTAATACATAAGCACAATGTAGTTTGCATTGCAAGCTCTGAAACCATTGTAGTTGTTGTGATTTACTGATGTAATAAAAAAGGAAAGTTCTTGTTACATATACACAAAAGCCAGAACCAACCTACTTTATTATTGCAAGACTATCACATATTGAAAGAATGGATGTAAATGGTGCTTTTTTAATTAACACAATTTTTCTTTGAGCATTAAGAACAGCTTCTCCCATTTAACAGAGAAGACATAAAACTTAATGCTCCATCCACCCTTGTTCTTCTTAAATCCACAGTAGTACTAAACTGTCAACCATTTTATCTAAATTGGACTTTTAATAAATGTAGAAATAAGATTAACAGGAACTATTCCTTCTTTCTTTCTTTCTCATGTTTTTTAGAGCTTAGCTCAGCTAAATATGAAGATTTATGCACTATTTCCAGTCAGTTCATGGGACATTTCATCTAAATGAAATACACATGTAAATCTACTGTGTTCGAGATGATATTGTTTTGCTGAACAGCAGCAAGCTGTGTGCTCTAAGAAACTCCTCAAATTCAGATGACTGCAGGCACATTAGGATGTTCTCCATAATGTGTACTATAATTAAGTGCAACACTAAGCTACGGGTGATCATAAGTTTCTGGGCAAAGAAACAGATTTGAGCAAGTAATTTTTGGTCCTATGAGAAATATTGCCTGCCTGGAGAAGATAAGGATTAAGGCTGGAATTATGAAACGCATATAAACTAAGCAACAGGAAGCATTAACAAGCTGTGTTTAAACAGAAATTGTCAGTATGGGGGGAGTTGTTTTGGAGGGAAGCTTCTGAGGAACAGTATCGTAACTAGTGACACTGGCACAAAGACTTGGATACTGCTCATGACAAGTCAGGGCATCAGGAATAGGCGAGAGAAGACATCCCACAAGAAGAGCCAAAGAACTTGGAGATGAAACACTGAAGAAATTAAGTCATTAAATAATACAACACATATAATCCTACACTCGTGGCTCTAAGAGGTAGGTGGCTCAGTATCTTAAGAAAGAAACTGGAAATAACTGACAGGTAAGGGGAACATAAGCATATTAGCAGCTAGTAAGGTGACATGAAAAGATTATGAAACTTCAGTGTGAATCCTCTATAGAAAAGGCACTAGAACGGGCTGCCCAGGGAGGTGGTGGATTCTCCAGCCCTGGAGGTATTTAAGAAGAGACTGGATGTGGCATTTAGTGCCACAGTCTAGTAACTGCGGTGGCAGTAGATCAAGGGTTGGACTTGATGATCTCAGAGGTCCTCTCCAACCCATCTTATTGTATAATTCTAAAAGAGAAAAAAATTTTTGTATTGCATCAATCAGAATATTTCTGAAAGACATAGCACACAATTTCACACAATTCTGGACCTGCATCTTTATCAAATGTACCACATCAATGCTAAAGAAACTTGTCAGGACCAGAAATTATCCTATGAGAAGGGTTTAGTGTTATTTGGCTTGTTTACCCTTGCAAAATGAAGGACAAGAATCACATTGGCTCTAAACACGTGACGTAAATAAGAAAAGGAAAATGAAAGCAAAACAGCCTTAGGTTTACCAGAGTGGTAAATTAAAGAAGAGTTTAGATCAGATTTTCAATATAAGTAGTATATACAATTCAATCAGGTCATAAGCCACTAGATTGCTTGTGAGTAGGGGAATCAACAACTTGAGATATCCATTAATTTTTTCCTAATAATACAGTGCTTGGTTTTTAGTAATAACTAATTACATATTATTAGTTCCTACAAACAAACATTACACTGAAAATACCTAACATCCTCTTTCTACTCACAGTCCTCAGCCACAGTATTTCCTTACGTAATGCCTAACAAACTAACTTTATATCTGTAAAAACAATGACTGATAATGTAATAACACAGCCACTTGTTTTTAGCTTAGAATGCACCTGAGTAATAATGCTGTGAAGCACTGTGGCACAAAAAAAGAACAAGGATTCGTGTTTCACTATTCAAATTATTGCAAGGGATTAAAACCTGCTTCTGTCTTTAGCATCACTTTGGCATATAATGCATGCAGAAATAACAGGGAAAACTGGAGTGTAATTATAATCTGTGAATGATAGTAAAATGCCGTGGGTAGAGAGGTTACATCTTGCTGGATATTGAAAGGTGTATCTGTTAGGTTTAACTAGAGAAGGAAGTTTGAGCCAACACAGCCACAGAAGAAAGTTTGATGAATGCTATTCCTTTTCACACACACCAGTAACAGACACATTAAACAACCTGAGCACCAGAATCAAGTCTTGTTGCTGACACCATCTCCAGGATCAACAAAGCTTGACGTATTGATTCCAGCTCTGGTATGTAGGGGGTTAGTAATGGGAAGAATTACAAGTGCATACCACAAACCCAAATAATAGTTACTTCAGCATTGACTGTTCTCTCAGTAGAAGGTGATTAACTTATTCACAGATTAGCTAGGTATGATATTACAGAATCATAGAATTATAGAATTAACTGGGTTGGAAGAGACCTCTGAGATCATCAAGTCCAACCCTTGCTCCACTACCACTGTGATTCCTAGATCATGGCACTCAGTGCCACATCCAGCCTCATCTTAAAAACCGCCAGGGACGGTGAATCCACCACCTCGCTGGGCAGGCCATTCCAATGCCTGAGCAGTCTCTCTGTAAAGAACTTCTTTCTAACCTAAACCTGCCCTGGCAGAGGTTAAGCCTGTGTCCTCTTGTCCTACTGCTGGTTGCCTGGGAGAAGAGACCAACCACCACCTGGCTACAATCTCCTCTCAGGGAGTTGTAGACAGTGATGAGGTCACCCCTGAGCCTCCTCTTCTCNGCCTTCTTGGCCACCTGGGCACACTCTGGCTCATGTTCAGCCTCCTCTCAATCAGCACCCCCAGATGCCTTTCTGCCTGGCTGCTCTCCAGCCACTCTGTGCCCAGCCTGTAGCGCTGCAGGGGGTTGTTGTGGCCAAAGTGCAGGACCCGGCACTTGGCCTTATTGAACTTCATTCCATTGGAATCAGCCCAACTCTCCAGCCTATCCAGGTCCCTCTGCAGAGCCCTCCTGCCTTCCAGCAGATCAACACTCCCTCCCAACTTGGTGTCGTCTGCAAATTTGCTAATGATGGACTCAATCCCCTCATCTAAATTGTCGATAAAGATGTTAAACAGAACTGGGCCCAACACTGATCCCTGGGGGACACCACTAGTGACCGGCTGCCAGCTGGATGCAGTCCCGTTCACCAGCACTCTCTGGGTCCAGCCCTCCAGCCAGTTCCTAACCCAGCACAGAGTGCCCCTGTCCAAGCCATGGGCTGCCAGCTTTTCCAGGAGACAGTGTCAAAGGCTTTCCTGAAGTCCAGATAGACACATCCACAGTCTTCCCCTTATCCACCAGGTGAGTCACCTGATCATAAAAGGAGATCTGGTTAAAGGGGTAATTTTTAGACTATTTAAAAGTAGAACAGCACTTAATTATTTATAACTCTTCTGCTGGCCCTCACCTTAATAAATAAAGGCTAATAATGGATCCTGTTGGACCATTTTCCCCACACCTCCCTTCTCACATCAGTTGAGTCACTGAACTGAAATCAGCTCAGCACACTCTAAGCCAAGTGATATAAAGCAAAGCTAAAATAATCTGCTCATGAAACAGTGCTGCTCTGCTAATATTAGTAGGCTTCGCTGACATCTCATAACTGCAAACCAAAAAACGCTGCCCCAAATCCCAAAGTTTTCCTGAAATGTAATATGGACAATACAAGAAGGCCGTGTAAAGTCATGCTATTTTGTGTATGATTCCAGCTACACTGCTGCTACAGAAACACTTAACCAAGCACACAGTGTAATGAAATCTAACAAATCTGTACAGGTAAAAGAAGCATATGCTAAAAAAAAAAAAGAGATAAATACTTGAACTTTTCTAATGTAGCTTGTAAATAGGCAAATTTAACAGCACTAGTATACAAATGCAGCAGCATATACTGCAAGTACAGCAAAATGTTTTAAATTAGTCTTTGCGTTATGTAAGTGGAACAATTGTGCAAAAGGCAGCATTTCAGTAGTCAACAGGTTTAAGGAAGGTAGACTGTCAGGCTTTAAGCTTCCTCAGGTTTGGACTGCCTGGGGTCACTAACCTCCTTCTTTGGCACAAACACGCCTTCAGGGTAAGGGCATCAGGTGTAATGGGGAAGGGATGGTGGTTAAACAAACTGGTAACAGTCGAGTACTTACAATAAACTACAACCCCCCTCTCACCACCAGTCTTTCCACCAGCATGTGAAAGGGAGATGGCTGACTCAGCAGTGTTCATGAGTCCAAAGACCTGGCTCATTTCCTATTCTGGAGGATAAAGACATGATCACAGAGAAGGTATTGCTAATTTTCCTATCATAGCTTAAGCTTTGTATAACTCTGTGAGCTTCAGACTTCTGTCTGCTCCTACATACTCAGTCACTGGGAAAGCCCAGGAGAGAAAAGCAGGTCCACATTGCCGGGGAGTTACACAAGTGAGACACCAGCAAGTGCACTGGGACCAGCCACATGTTTACAACATGAGCCCTGGGACCTGAACGTGCCCTCCTTGGCATTAAATGAACACACTTGCATTCCAGCAGGTAGGGGCCATCTGCAGTTTTACCTCTCGTTTGCCTCATTACAGAAGATGAATTTATTACACTATCGTTGCCCACAATTGCATCCAGGCCACAACCCTCAGTGTGCATGTACTTTGTATCCTTTTGAAGACCTTGGTGGGACATGTGCACTTCCTTAGGCAACAGGTCTGTGTTTAAACCTTTTCCAAATGCTAAAATTGTTCTCCGGCTCTTGCCTGTCTTATTCTTTCCACAGATATTTTCTCCTCAGTTCAGGCACATCTGCAAGGAAATCTTTTCATGTCTGAAATATTTGTAACTCACAACAGTAAATCAGATTACTAATCAAAAGATACCTCGAGCACTGAAACAAGAAAAATTGTTTAAAAAGTCATTGAGTCAAGAAGTCAAGAAAAAAATGAAATTGGCTTGGAAAAAATTCCTATAACTCTGTATATTTCAATACAATGCATAATTAGGCATCTAAAATTTTATTTCTCTCAGGGCACAGGCATGCAGCTTGTTTTCTTCTCTACTGTTCACCAACAATTTTTTTTTCCTTTTAATCTCAAGAAGCTATCATCCCACAGCAAATACAGGTCAGAAAACTGCTGGTTTTGCCCTTTAAAGAAGCCTTTGAATCCCTTAATTATTCAAAGAAAATTCAATAAATGCTTGCATATCCAATTAAGTAGAGCTTTATATTCCAGCACTATCAGATAATGTTGAAATGATGTATGAAGAACAGCATCCATAACTTCCATTAAGTCCCAAATCCATGAATTCTGTGTTTAAACACTTTGTCAAACAAATTAACTATCTGAAGTAATTACACATTTCTTGACATTAATGCCCAAACTCCTCCAAGAAAAACAGGACATTGTAAGGGTAGGAAAACACCTGGCCTTGAATGTCTTTGTTGTTTCATAATTAGCAGTATTTCACTATTATTTTAAATATTTTAATTCTCCAGTCCATTGGCCTTATTTGGATAGATTTTTCCACAAAAAATAAAGAAAGGACAAGCATTATAAAGAGACATATGTAACTGCAAAACATAGAAGGTTAGCACAAATGTGAGACTTTGCTGTATCTTTAAAGATGGAAAATAGGAATTCAATCTGCAGGATCCATTTTAAATTACACTCATCCAGGCAATATCAGCTAAAAAACTCACTGCAGTGCTTGTGTAAGGACAGAACAAAGAATGTGAAACAGAATACATGTTTTTTTGAAACTAACTAGCAAAAAGGATGAAATAAACATGCTTCTAGGGAAGCAAACATTTGGAGGCCAAGAACTATCTGAAAGCCTTTTGGACACCTTAGAGAACTGACTATTCTCCTCGCTTCAAGCTCAGGTCATATTGTTTGGATTCCTCTTTTCTGATAATAAACACAGCACATTGACAAAATCTGAGGTATCAAAAGAGATACAGGATGATGGAAATTGGCAGACTGAAAAGAGAAACAGACCAGGGCTAGTGCGCATCTAAGGCTTACAAGGAAACACATATTAAGATTAAAAACAGACAATCTCATAAAAGACAGCATTTGTAGAAGAGCATCAACTTTCTGTTTAAAACTCTAGGGGCCTGAATGTTGTTTGATTTACTTTGAAGTCTGCATATTTATTCAAACTGTCATCAAAATCTCGCTTCTTGCAAAAGCTCTTGGGTGGATTAGGTGCTCAGATATGGACACGCCAGAGCACAGGACTCCTGACAGGCAGCATCTGGTGGGGAGAAAGCTGTGATTCCATATTATCTATGATTGACTGACAAATGACAGATGACACAAATGTTGAAATGTGTTTAAACACTCAGCCATGACTTAATTTATTCATACATATTTACACGGAAGGGGTCTGGGAGATTTAGAGCTATGACAAAGAGTTGCCTACAGCAGGAAATACTGCTGACTGGTAATCTTGGATTATTAAAGCAATCCACTGAGCAATGTCCCCCTCTGGGTGGCATATCTTTTTATCTGCATGAGGTAAGCGGGAATTATAGAATCAGAGAATTACAGAACAGCTTGAGCTGGAAGGGAGATTTACAGGTCATCTAGTCTAACCCCCTTGCAATGAGCAGGGACATCTTTAACTAGAACATAGCCCCATCCAAACTGACCTCAAATATTCATAAGGATGGGGCATCTCCCACTTCCCTGGGCAGCGTTCCATCATCCTCTTTGTAAAAAATTTCTTTCTTATATCTAATCTAAATTGATCCTCCTTCAGTTTTCAAGCCATTTCCTCTTCTCCTAACACTCCATGCTTTTGTAAAACTCCCCCACCAGCTCTGCTGTAGGCTCCCTTCTGGTACTGAAAGGTTGCTCTAAGGTTTCCCCAGAGCCTTCTCTTCTCCAGGCTGAACAGCCCAGCTCTCTCAGTCTTCAGAGAAGAGGTGCTCCAGTTCTGATCATCTTCGTGGCTTTCCTCTGGACTCAATCCAACAGGACCAGGTCCTTTTCTTGAGGGGCATAGAGCTGGATGCAGTGCTCCAGGCAGCATCTCACCAGAGCCAGAGGGGTAGAATCCCCTCCCACATCATGCTCGCCACGCTCTTTGGATGCAGCACAGGACACAACTGGCTTTCTAGCCTGTGAGTGCACATTGCTGGGTCATGTCTACCCTCTCACCCACCAGCACCCCAAGTCCCTCCCAGCAGGAATGCTCTTGATTTGTTCATCCCCCATCCTGTGCTAATACTGAGAGTTGCCCTGATACAGGTGCAGCACCTTGCACAGGGTCTTGTTAAACTGCGTAAGATTCCCATGGACCCACTTCTCAAGCTTGTCTAGGTTCTTCTGGATGGCATCCCATCCTTCGGGTGTGTCAACTCAACTGCACCACTCAGCTTGGTGTTGTCAGCAGACTTGCTAACAGCGCACTTGATCCTGCTGTCTATGCCATAGCTGAAGATATTAAATACCACTGGTCCCAACAGAGACCCCTGAGTGACACCGCTGGTCACCAATCTCCATCAGTTGGACACTGAGCTGTTGACCACCACCCTCTGGATGCCACCATTCAACCAATTCCTCACTGGACAGTCCACCAAGCAGATCTCTCTCTTTCCGCTTCAGAGCCTGCACCTGACTGCTATGACTTTTTGAAAATCTTGGAAAGTGGCTTGCCAACTACACCAGCCAATTCCCTGTAGGCTCCTCTCTTTGCTCACTCATCTAGTGGCGAGGCTTTTTTATTCCCATTATACAGAGGTCTTGATAGTCTGGGTGGAGAGCCTATTCCTCCCAGGCAGGGGCAGGTGCCTGAGTTGGGTGCTCGGAGCAAAGTCCAAAGATAACTGGAACTAACACTTTTCTCCAGTGAGATTTTTCTAATGCTAGGAATATTAGCCTTACAGAGGAAACATACAGTTATGCAGTAACAATAACACAGTAATAGTAATTAATGAAAATCAGGCAAGGATAAAGGACAAAGAAATAGAAAGTCAGCAAATGTAAAGTGGAGAAATGGGTAAAGTCCATGTGTGACAAAGTACCTAAGAAAGACAGGGCTTTTAATATTATTGAAACTCAGAACTCAGTATGAAGCTAAAATAATTAAACTTACAGATAATAAGAACATCCAAGATGACATTATAATGGACAAGAGCAATATGAATCCTTGCTGATCCAGGGCAAAAGCAATTTGGTAGCTCAGTAACAGGTCATAGAAAGGTGTCAGCATGATCTCACCACAAAGATCAAGCCTAAAGAATGCAATATTAATAACTTTTCCCTGAGAAATGTATGTAGTAAAAGATACATCACGTTAACATATTGAAAACAGGACTTTCAGCATCTTTGGGCAACTAAACAATAAGCATGGACTGCTGGAAATACAGCTATTCTCCTTTTTCATTTGATAACTGCATCTTGGGAACACTTACATATATTGTCAAGTCACATTTTAAACTCTCATATTAAGTAAGAAAACAGAAGTGTCAGCAGACCTACCTAGTACGGACCAAGGCTGCCTATTCAATCTCCACTAATTAAATACTCCATATGCATCATAAAGTATACATAAAATTTTTAACAACTCTTACTAAATTTGAGAATGATAGAAACCTGGTGGTGGTAGCTGGTACACTTCAAAGCAGTTTCCTAAAAGTTGTCACTGGAGAACTGATGACTGAAGCAGACTACCCAAAATGTATGAGTTCTTCTGAAGACACACTCAAAATCAGTACAGGAAGGCTTCTTGCTAAACTTCTTCATTCCCTTGACATAAAAGTTTCCCATCAATCTGCATACTAGCCAGATTTCTGCATGATAGGTCAGATTTAATCTGGTTGTTTATTAAATTTTCCTATCCTTGTCCTACATTTAGTCATTACCCAGCTGAGGAACTGAACAGCATGATCTCCTTGTCAACCAAGTTTTCCCTTCTTGCCACGTCTGTAAAAGAAAATTCAAAAAAGCACATTCAAATTAGGGTTTCATTTCTTATGGTATAATCAAGGAGCTAAGTATGACTTTCTTCCAGCTGATTATACTAACATTAAAGTTTATGATAAATTATGAATGCCCTTGAGGTAAAGATCCAATTAAAATAGCATAAGCAAGGCAGGATGTCTGTTACAATGCTTCTCTTAGAAGAAATTCTAATTATCATGGAGAATGAGTTCAAGTGGAGACAGACTTTGTCCAGGCACAACCAACTCTGTTTCTTTATTGCTCTATACATCTATCACACTGATAGGGATCCAAGCTATCAAGCCAGGCCAGATGTTTTCCAGCAGCACACATACCACACAAGCCCACATGGTTGCTTTCAGTCACAAAAAACAATCATGCCTCAAGCGGCTTTCCAGCTTGACTTTGCCATGCTTTCACACGCACTGTTCTTAACTCTGGCTCGCTCAAGACTGCAATATTTTGCTTTACTGTTTTATCCTTCTTCTTTTGTCATCCAGGTGGCTGGTATTGTCTGTCCAGCTTCCTCTACAAATTATGTTGCTATTATATTTTTGCACAGCCATAGCCATGTTTTTTGACAGGGTGGTATGAAAATATAAGCATGACTGTATTCTTATAATGTCACTGAAAATCAGTATTACACCAAAAATTAAAAATCCCAAGCCTACTGAGTTATATGCTTTATGGGGACTGGAGATCTCAGACCGAACATTTAGTCTTCATCCTCTCATTATTATAAAAATATCCTCAACGAGATATTTAATTTTTGGATTTCTGAATTGGGAAATGCTGTCGATTAACAAAAAGTCTTCCAGCTAGAGAGTGGTAAATTAAAGTCCATTTTATACTCCCTCATGTGTGGGAGCACGCCGGTGCGGCACCACGGGAGCACGCCTGCGTGGTGCAGGCCTTCCAGGAGGCGTCAGGAGAACTTCGAAGCGAACGGACAGAGTTTTGCCAGTCCAATTTGGGGGATTGGGGGAGGAGGAGAAGAACGGTTGGGTGAAAAGGGGTGGAGCGGGGGCAGTCCCGTGGTGGCATGGTGGGTGGAGGGTGGATTTGTGGTGTGTGGTGGGGGTTTTTTTGTCTGTTTTGTTTTGATTTGTTTTCTGTTCTGTTTTGGTTTGGTTTTTTCTTGTTTGTTTGTTTTTCCGGGGGCAGGGAGGGGTACATTCAGGCTCAGCCCGGGCTGTGTGGGGACATCTTCTC
>VYXB01003812.1:0-109571 GCA_013397135.1 Pachyramphus minor
CAGGCTGAGTGTGCAGCAGAGAAGGGGCCACCAGGCTAGTGACAACCTTTTGGGCCACCAGTACATTTGTGAACTACATGCCCTTGAGGTGAAAACACAGGGAAGACTGGAGTCCCAGGCTGCCTGGGCTGGGACTGAAAAAATGAGAGGAAAATGTGATGGTGCTTTTTGCAACCTGTTGACAACTTCCTGGACATGTAATCCTTCTGTCACACAGTACACTCTTTCTTAAAACTCCCTAGGCTGATTGCTTCCCACCACATGTATTTCAGAGCTATCCCAGTCCTCACTCCTCTGTAAGATAGTGCTTTAGTTTCTGTTAGTTTCTGGGAATCTTGCAGGCAGACATCTGTCAGGCATAGCTCATCATGCCTTTGGGTAGAGATGTTGTGTGAAATGATTGATTAAAGTGTTTCCAAATCTAGTTTTCAACAAGTCTCTGATACCTCTAATTTTCAGGCTAAATTTACACCCTTTTTAAGGGTATTGGCAATTCCTATTGGCAATTGCTGTTTCCTCTTTTTTCATGTTTATCAGGAGGTATATATCAAAAAAAGAAAATTAAACAGAATATGCGATGATTACCATTATCATTAGCAATTGATTTTTAGAAGCTTTGGTAGCAGGAAATACAACATCAATTTCTCTTTCTCTCTTTTCTTTTTTATTTAATGTACCTCATTACTTTATTAGAACAAAGCACTTGAACCAAAATAGAGTATATGTACCCTTTCTCAAAATGCAAAAAATCTTAGATAATATTTTTTTAATGCAACAAATACTGAAAGCTAAAATGCTCCTTCTAGATCCTTTGCCTGTGTTAAACTACTTAAAATGCCCTCCTTAAGAAGTTTTATCATGAAAAATAAGCATCTTCATCCTTTGAAACTGAAGTACAATAAAAGTAGAAAAAGAATTTCAAAGTTATATCGTCTGCATGACCAGAAGGGCAATGGAGGTGGTGAAGGGTCTGGAGCACAGGTCTCATGAGGAGAAGCTGAGGGAGCTGGGAGTGTTCAGCCTGGAGAAGAGAAGGCTTGGGAGAGACCTTATCGTCCTCTGAAAGGAGGTTGTAGCCAGGTGGGTGATGGTCTCTTTTTCTCCCAAGTAATAAGCAGCAGAATGAGGGGAAATAATCTCCAAGTTGGCCCCAAAAAAGTTTATATTGGATATTAGGAAAAAAATTAATGACTAAAAGGGTCATCAAGCATTGGAACTGGCTGCCCAGGGAAGTGGTGGAGTCACCATCCCTGGAAGTATTTAAAAAAACTGTTGATGTGGTATTTAGGGATATGGTTTAGTGGCAGACTTGGCAGTGCCAGAATAACAGTTGGACTAAATTATCTGAGAGGTTTTTTCCAACCTAAATGCTTCTATTATTAATATAATAAATATAATCCATCTGATCTTTATAGCTGACCAAACTGAGGTGTTGGGTATACCTGTAAGTTATGATGATTTAAGATGTTATCATGTGCCAGGTCAGCTATTCAGCTAACCTGGAAGGCAATGACAGCTACAAGTGCCAGCAGCCAAGCTGCCTCCCCTGTTTCATGAGTATGCTCATACTCACTTGGGTTTTTCCAAGGGCTCAGGCTCCTTTCGAGCTTTTCCCACTGGATTCTTCTCAGCTTCTTCTGCTGTGACTAAGTGAAACTCAGCTTCCACCTTGCCCTGGATCAAAGAGATCACATGTAAGCATCCAATCTTGGGTTATTATCATTAAATCACAGCAGGAGTTTCCTTGTGGAGAAATGATGAAACCAACTGAGGACAAAGGGAGTTGATTAAAGAAAATAAGATAGTCTTTGCAGTCTAAGAAAAAGCACAAAGGAAAGCCCAGGCACCAGATTCCTCACTTATGCTCAGAAACTCTGAGGAAAGAGAAGTGGGATATTTCCTTCCAGACTCATAAATATATTTTCTGCTTCCTAAATTATAACATAATTCATCTGAGAAGATATGTCTTCTATGACACATCCTGGCAGATCTGAATGTCCAAGTTGGAAGCTGTGTTGCTGACATGGACAAAATGCAGCCCATCAGCAGGGGGAAATTCAGCCAGTCACAAGTGCCGTAGCAGCGTAGCTGTTGGGTCTCAGCTCACAAAAGGAAGGTGGTTAGAAATAAGACCTTGTGCAGAAATATCATGCAGTCCTAGAGCCCTGTTTGGGCTAAAAGAATAGCGGCTTGGCAGGGTGATCCAGAGCCCATTTTCTTCATGGATGTCCAGAAGATGATACTCAGAGCTGTAGCAAAAGGACAGCTTTGTTCAGCACCAACTTACTGATAATTTCTAGATTTCAGAAAAGTCATAATGGAATATAACTCCTGTTGCAGTGCTTGTTTTCATTGTGACAAGTCATGAAAGCTTGCTGAGTGACCAATAGAATATTGCTACTTATAAAAGATATTATCTTCCACACCTTGCAGTAGGACTATGTAATGTGATTTATTTAGACTCTTAGTATAAACTGCAACTTCTGCTATGGAAGTTGGATCTTCCTAAATACAGGTTAAACATTTGGTTTTTCCCGTGAACTCACAGCAACAAATCTGTTGATATTTCTGTCTGTGTTACGTTACAGAGAGGTTCTTGCTTTTCCCTGTTCAGGAATCAGGTCTGTTCTTCAGCACTGTCTCCACTAAAGATTTAATTAGGCCAAAGGGAAAAAAAAATTAACATTTCCAAGATTTAAAGATCCCAGTTACAATGAAGAATGAGTAAATCAAAGCAACTTCATAAAATCTGTGACAGATTAAAAACAGACAAATGGCTCTTCATATATTTGTTTATTTTCCTACCCCATAAATTTGTGAAGGGTGTTAATCTAAAGTGTTAATCTATGGCCAGAGGCTGGGATGCAGCACAGAATGGGGCTGAAAGAAGTATGCAGACAAAAGGCAAGGAAGACAAGGGCATCAAGAGATGAAAGTGGACTGGGAGAAAGTGAATCAATTGTACTACAGCTGAGAAAATGTCAGTAAAGCAGGGATTTAGGAGTGGAGCCCATTCATCCTTAAATCAGCCCATAAATCCTTGGAAAGTACACAGTCACATTCAATTTGAAGAAGGCAAGGAACTTGAAGATGGCACCTTTTATTAAAACCTTCTTGTAACTGGAATGGACAGAAATATGAAGGAATGGTAAGGTTTAGGAAAACCTTAGAAAATCAAGGAAAATTGTAGAGACAGCAGGAGATCATCCAAAAAGGAGCAAAGCTGGTGAATTTATAGAAGGATGTACTACAGGAATGTAGCTTGTAGCTCTTGGTCTGTGTCCCCATGGAGATCTGAAGGCACCTAAAAAATCTCCAACCACACTAATTCCAGAACAGGGCTGTAGGGGTCCCCAAGTTTTGGGTTTAAGCTTCCAAAATGCCATGGCCATGCAGGCACATCAGTTTGGGTTTTCATTCCCTAGGGCTGGATTGGGGGTTGGACTGGATGATTTCCAGAGGTCCCTTCCAACCCTAACAATTCTGTCATTTTGTGAAATGTTTAGGTACACACTGAGTGAGATCCACACCCTGCTGCAAGCCCTGTTAGGCTAGAGGCTTCAGGTAAATGAAAATCTGTGTGACAGCATTTATATTCTTCTTAGGAGGATTCTTATAACAAGTTTTGTAGAATTCTCGGGAAACTGTCATTGTCTGTTGCATTCTTCTATACCAATTGTATCCTGCCACTAAACCAAAAAATATTGAGCACACTGCAAGAAGAAGAAGGGACTTTCTACTTGAGATGTGCCACTAGCAAGGTGAATAATGGTAGACTCCAAAATCAGTTCCTTTGCCTAGGTTGAAGTTAGGCATAAAAGAAATAAATAATCGGGTGAGATTCTTTCCTGGATTTGCTCAGCTGACATACAGTTGGCTGGAAACACCTGATTGCCCACTTCACCCATCCAGTATGCTGAGAGACGAACAGTGGAAGAGAGCAAAGAAAAAGTACAAAGTGCTCTGGTTGCCTTTAGAATCAATAAAGCATTTGGAGGACTCCTACAGGTTGCCAGTAGTGGCTGTTCTTCAGATGGCATATCCAAAATTAGCATCTGTCTGTTTTAGGATCTCAGTAGAGCATGTCAGTCCCAGAGAAAAGTTGCTCATCTGTAGTGAGTACCTACCGTGAGCTCCCCAGCCTTGATGAAAGGCCACCAGCCTCTCACACGCTTCTGCTGAAATATGGAGATCTTGTTCTCTTCACTTGCTGCCAAAACTGTTCCTAAGTCACAGCTTTTGGCTCTCTTTACTGCTTGAGGGAACCCATTCAGGTCCAATTCAAGAGTGCCTGGAGGAAGAAGTAATGTGACAACACTCAGAGACCAGACAGACATGAAAGCATTCAAGCAGCAGTTTCCAGATGAGATACACAGAACAATACAGCAGTTTGGGCTCAAGCATCATAGCAGGGGATCCCTCTGTACTGTCAGTCATTCCTTTTAATTGCCCTGGCATCATCTCATCTGAGTGACTCTCCAAGACATATGTAAGTTTGCAATGTGGTGCTTCAGAAAAAGACAAGCAGAAGTTGGTGCTCAGACACCGCGTTGTACATACCTCTACAAAACAAAGGTCTGGTGAGACCCCACAGGCGAAGTTCAGGCAGAACCCTTGCATACTTACCCAAGAAATCATCTGAAGAGAGTCTTTCGAAATCCCACACCTGAAGTACCAGCTCTGCAGGTATTTTGCGTTCTGTCTTTTCCAAGGAAAATATGTTTTCTCTTTTACTAACCACGATTTGTTTCTCTGCTGGGAGGTAGTGGAATGGGAACACAAAGCGCCAGTTGAAGTTGCCCTCTCCTGTCAAGGAATTGTAATGTACGTCTGTCTCCTGTTTGTCTTCTTCCAGGCCCTTTATCCACCTACAGGAACCACAGTGGAAAGCATCAGTCACCAGGGGAGGTTGAGTTGTAATTATGGTTATTTGGTTACAGGCATGACCATTTACAATTTCCCACCTAATCAGTAAGAGGCAAGATGCTATTCAGGACTGTGACATGCAGCAACAGCCCTGGATTGGGGATCTCAACCACCTCCCCAGCTGTGCAGTATAGGCAGAGGCTGGAATAATGGCCAATGGTGATCGAAAGCTGAGAGTGAGAACAGGATTTTTATTTCTATCAGACTCCAAAATACCAGTTGGTCATTTGTTATTGGCCAGGACATCCTCATCTTTAGGACAGACAATGACAGTATCAGTCATTTATCCAGTACTAATCACACTGCATTCATGTTGTGCTACACTAACAAATTCCGCATCAGTGTCCCAAGACTGATTTCAGGGCTTGGCATTGGAGCTTAAATTGTTTGCAGTTGCTGTTTGAAGATATAAGCACGGCATAAATATGGCTGGAGAAGTCTCTCTGCAGTTTTTTGTGATTTTTATCTTGGTTTCTGCTACAGTATGCACAATGCTGGATGTGCTATGGTACAAAAGGACAACGTTTTCCTAAGCATAATCTTCTCCTCTGAAGAGCTCCACAGAAGTAATGATCCAGGTAGGTATGTTTTAGTTCCAAAGATGATTTATCACAGCTTGAGTAAACACTAGCATTTTTGTGCTGTATCTGAAGAGTGATTTTTCCCCTGCAAACCCCAATATTTCAACAAGGAATTATGAAAAACAGTAACAATCTGAAACATGGCATTGCCCCAAGTGCAAATCCATGCATAGTGACAGATACAGTGCCACAGGCATTGTCTGAACATAATGAAATTCATGTCTTCATCATTAAGGCAGAGAAGCAAAAGGTTTTCCACTCCTGGCTTCCCTGTAAGACCACTCTGGCATTGATAGTGATGTCCTCAATGTTATCACACAGCTTAGCACAGAGGCTGGCTCCCTATTTAATTCCTCAATTTCATACTCTCAGAGCTACTCTGCTACTGCTCTGAAGACATTAGTTCATTGCTAAGTTGGGTATATCTGTGTGAACACCAGCGATTTCAGAGCAGGTCCTCTCAGGGAACTGCAAGGGGAGGTTTGCTCAGCCAGTACCTGCACCTGCAGCACGCTGGGGCCAAATGGCTGTACTGGTGTGTATTTCCTGTATCACCTGCTCCATGGAAGTGCTGACACTCCTGGTGCCCCACACAGCTTGGTCAGAGCTAATGCAAGTTTCCCTGGTAAAATTCATGTAGGTATTTCCCACTTAGGAGTAAGACCTGCTACGAGACTGCCCTGTTTTTATGCTTACTTTGGATATCTTATTATATTAATGTGATTTTCAGGACCAGCAAAGTGGAAAACATCCTCTCTTTCCTGGTCCATTAGCCCCAGTGCTCCCTCCTTCAGCTTTTTTTTTTGGTCATTGGCAATACTGCATCAGGTTTTTAAGGAAATTCATTTTGCCATATGCCTAGTGCTCTACAAATTCAGATTTCTCCAGGATTCCACAATGAGTCAATTCATATTGGCATATTTGACCTGCTCTTCAGTAGTGAAAAAATGGAAAAAATCTAAGATCAGTCAGGTACCTGAGCTTTTCAGTACTTCATGCTGCAACTTTTGCCGTAATTTCCTCCAACCAGGTTCCTTCACACAAATCCTGCTCAGAAGCAGAAACTGCAAAGCAGTGCTCCAAAAGAGACAAGTAATTGAGAAGTAACCTGCTACAGTCTCAGGAAAGGAAGGAGATGGAGAGCAGAAAGTGTCCATGTGATGTTCTCCTCAGCTTGGCCATGGTGATTCACATGCTCTCCACATGAGGTTAAAAGGTATTTCCAATAGAAATAGCCTGGCAAACACCTGCTTTCTGGTTTCTCATGTGATCATGGTTTCTCTGATTATGTCAAACCTTTCTGCATCTGTGTAAGCTCTTACAGTTCAAGTTCTGTAAGTGTTTGATCTCTGTTTGCTAAACTGTGAGCTTTGTTCTCTTCTTGTGCCATCTCTGTCTGCGTAGGAACTAACAACTAGTGTCATTTTACAGTTACTTGATTTTAAGAGAGAAGAAAAATAGGAAAAAAAAAGGAAAAAAAAAAAAAGAAAGCAGTATTCAACATAGGTGAGTAATTCAGCAGATATTTAGAGCAAAGTGCCAAGGTCGCCAAATAGCTTATTGAATATTCTCTCCACATGATTTTTTCCTCTGATTTTTGAATTAAATACTGCGTGTCATTTTGAAGTGCTAAAGAACTTACCCTTTTACATAGATATCACTTGATTTTTGCCCTGTAAATATATTTTCATCCTCTAGAATTACATCTTCTGTATTCCAGATAATTACCCGCAGTTCATAGCTGAAAAAGAAAGCTCCAGTCAGACACTAATGCAAACCTCTATCAAACCATGCTTTTATAAAGTGAGAAATGTTGTATTTTTGCATCAGCCTCAGGCCTCTTCTGTTTACAAGTGTCTAGTGATAGAGTGTGGGTGTTGGTTCCTCTCAGCTCATGGAGTAGGATGGACAACAGCAGGATGATTGCCAGCTTTGGAGGCATGGAAATTTCCTTGCTTTTTATATACCTATTCATTTTCAATTCTTTTCACAAAAATGCTGCAGTGAAACAAGGCAAAGTTGGTCTGAACATCATCAGAGTAGTCTTCGAAAGAGTGATCAGCTTGCTAATAAAAACCAGAACTCCCTGAGAGGTGCTTTTCAGAAGAAATACCTGAAAACATTGCATTTGGTGCAATCTAGTGCATTAAAAGGGAAGAGAAGAACTGCTTAGAGATCTTTTCATTTAAGCAAGTACAATCATTTTTGGAAACAACAGTAAAAGGAATGAAAGTTTTTCTATCCTTTCCACTCCCTATATACAGACACTTATGGTGGCCATCCATCCAAAGCTCTCAAAGCTTGAACTGAAATACAGATATTGCAGGTGACATAAAAAACCTGATACTGAAAAATTGAGGTATTCCTCTAGTCGTTGTATAAACCACAAAATCATTAAAAAAGACAAAAAGCTCTTTGAGAACACCAACATACAATTTTTCTGACACTTCATGTTTTGTCTTGGAAATAGCCTCATTCTCAGGATGTGAAAAAATTTGCTCCAGAAGTGACCAGAAGTTATCAAGTCATGGACCTTTTAAGGAGGTGTTTACCAGGAAAACCAAGCCTCTGCACTAGACAAAGAAACTTGCATTTGCAATGCTCCGTCAGAGCCTTTTTCAGTCAGATTGTCAACAAGAGAGAGATTTTTCACAAAGTGTTTCAAGTTTTATGGAGCCTGGAGCCCATTTTCTGAGAAATATGCATTTCTCGGAAAGATATGTAATTTGTGTTTGCATGCTTAGTTTTTTTCCTCATAATTAATATTTGACAGTATTTTCCCCTGCTACCAAAATGGCAGCCACAATTTGGTTTTGTGGGCATGATTAGCTTTACATCTTTTTGGATCGGAAAATGCTTGTTGTTAAGGAGTTTTATAGAAAGCTGTGGTCTGAAGGAGGTAATTGTTACATGGACTCTGCTAGTTTGTTGGTCAAATCTTGGCTTTTGTAAAAGGAAAGGAAAATAAGCACATTTTTGTTATATTGTACGCTGTTCAAACATAAATGTCTGCTGCTTCAGACACAAAATTCTCAGGAAAGGCCTTGCTAAAATATAGGATGGACTGAGAACTCTGTTGCTCATTTTTGTATTTTATTTACAAACATTCAATTAGCTTGAAGAACTATGCACACTATTCCACATGAAGCAGTATAAGTAAATGTGAAATCTGAAAGAAGGCTCTTCCAAACAGATCTTGCCTCTTTGTTGCTGCTTTATGTGTTTCTTGATCTATCTTTGAACAAAGTGCTGAAAATCAAATAGCTGTAATACTACTGCATCAGATTAAAGAGCTCAACCAGTGTCAAGTAAGTTATCTCACTGAAAGAGGTAGTGAAACCAGAATTACTTCTTTCAGCTCAAAAAGAGGATGATAACATCTGAATTATTAAGAAACTCTTGCCTCTAGCCACCTGTAATCTCTATATGAAAAAGCGATATCTTTCTAAAAGAGGTGTGCAATAGCCCTTGCTGAAAAAATCATCAACAGTCCTTTGAGTTGTTTAACAGAGGAAACCAAACTAGATGATCTTGCTGGGCTTGAAGTCATGTGAACCCAAGAATACTTTTCTTGGGACTGGAGAGGGTTTTTTTAATAGTTCTTTTTCTATTTATTTCCAGACACTTAAGAAAGACTCAGTCTTTGAAGAGTTATTGTTGTGAGAAAGCATAGAGTATTACCCTTTGGGTTTTCTTGGTGAAATGTCCACTGGGGGTCCTGGTAGAGGCATATCATTAGGAAACATGTCGACCCACATCTGTACACGACCCTTGAAAACAAAGAGGCAAATATCTCTGTAACACTATTTTACAGAGACTTTAAAAGGCTTTAAATATAGTTCTGATATCCCAAACCACCACTTTGTCTATGAGCATCAACCATCTCACTCTCAGGTAACCAGGATTTCATTTTTAAACTTTCAATACAATATATTTTTTTCATATACATATTCATTCAATTTCTCAGGAATTTGGTGAAGTTGGAATAGAGCTCAAACATTGGCAGCTTCAAGGTAAAATCCATGTAAAAATAGTATTTGATGAACAGAAAAAAAAGAACCAAAGTTCAAATAAGAAGAGCTTTTGTTAATTTAACAAACTAAAACATTTAAAATAATAAAAATAAGCAATCACCTTGTGTGATTACTGTGTATGGGGTAATACCCACATGGGTGACAATTTCTAGGTTGATACAGTATGAAGTCTCATGTTTGGTGCAACACTTGGATGCTGACTCTGTAAGTTTGCAGCTACAAATAGAAACCACAATAATTGAAGGAAATGAAAACTGTTCCTGCATCTATCACCACCACCTCTGAGCTGCTCTACCTGTTCCATGCCTGGCTTATCCTTATGGTAGAGAGGCCGAGTCTCAATGTGCTCTGGGACCAGTTTGTATCCAGCTCCGGGGATTTCCTCCCAAGCACGCAAAACTTTTAAGGAAAGATGCTCATACGATTCAACTGGCTCCTCTATAGGAAAGAGGAAAACAAAAAGAACAAAGGGAGCTGAATTATAACATTGAACCTCTTGGTAATATGTTCCATTAATTATTAAAGATAGTAATTAAAAATTTGCTTGAGTTAACAGAAAGGTTTTATATATTCCAGCTAAATAAAAAGGGCCTTGAAATGCATTTAGTTCTCATAAATAAGGGTACCCACAAGGGTAACTAAAAGTTTAGCACTTAGGCAGTAGTTTACCTGTAAAACAGCAAATCATTTCACTATTACATTAGCAGTTTTTAACAAGAAGATGGAAGAAACCTGTAAACTATCTTTTTTACAAGAAATTGCAAATTTTGAAAGCTCATGAAAGACAAGGCGACTTGGATTTCACAAAGCTGACAATACATAGGCACTGACAGTTATCTACATCTCATTTCGCTTTGTGACAGCAACAGCAAAGACCTTCCTGAAGAACTGAATCATACCTCAAGGGAAGAGGGTTGAAGTCCATGGACAAGCAACTGTCAGCTTCTGACCAGCTCAGCTTGACCACTGGAAGGGAGACCCCAGAGAATGGCACCTCAAGGAAGGACCAGTGCTAACATTGAAAGTAGGGTGGCTATCAGAAAACAGAGAAAGCCTTTTGCATTCCTGAGTTTCTCTTTCCTCCCTTTTTGTGTGGGCTCCACACTAAAGGAGCCCAGATTTTTGAAGACTGATATCTCCTAGATTAGAAGTCCCTAAGTGAGAAGAAGGTTAAGATTTATTTGCATCAGCAAACTGTTATCACTTTTCCTATGGGTGTTGCTGACTCCAAATTGCTGGTAGTTGACAAAAAACTCATTTAGAATTCAAACAGTAGGTATTAAACCCTTCCTAATGGCTCAAAGAGTGAGAAAAGGGTAATCCTGTGGTTATGACTCTTGGTTCCCTCATGTGCACCATCATGTGTTTGAGGTGAAATGTGTTTCATCTAATTTTAGCCAGCTAAAAGCAAGATCTCCAGCCTGAGCTAATCAGCCAGGCAGCCTCAGTAGCAATTATACAGATTGTCCTATGATATCCCATATCCTCTCAAAGACATCTTTATAAAGACTGATTTTACCCCTGAAGATGCGTATTCCTTCCCATTGGCTACAGGTAGTCCCAGACTACCTGGGAGCAGTGGACAGGCAGTTTGACAAGATGATTGTGGTACTTCTCTTCCAACCAAAATATTCTATTTTATCTGATTTCTGTGTTCCTAGAGCAAAGTTAAATTCTTCTTCCCCTTGCAATTTAAGGCTGGATGGATAAATAAAGTTTTCTCCACCTGTACAGTGGAAATGGTATTGCTTCCCTTTTTTAATACTCCTCTAGAGCTCAAATCCATAGTCTTTGTTAGTTTTACAGATCCAAATGATGACCATCACAGAAACCTGTCAGGAAATAATGATCCAGATGTACTTGTCAGAAGAGCAATCTGGATAGGAAGTATGCAAAGACTGTATGCTATAAAATATTTCTGTATAACATGTTGAAAAACTTGTGTACATAAGTACTTTGGTCTTTGCCATCTGGTTCTGTATTTCCTGGCTTCAGATTTCCATCATCTTGTCTGACATTGGTTTGTCTGAATCTTATTTTAGTGAACCAGAATCTTGATTGAGGCATCCTGTTGCTAGTAGTCACACACAGTCATCTGCTAGTGAGGAAAACAAACAGCAATACTGGAGTAAAAAAATCTCTTTCAGGCCAGGAAACAAAAAATGGATCAACTTTTCTCCCTTCAGCAGCTCTACCTTCGCTGTATTTTGTAGCTGCCAAGAGGAATGTGGTCAGATAAGGGAGTAGAGGTTTTCCTGCACTGCCAGTTTCCACTACTATCTCTCCACGCCCAGTTCCTTTTTTCCGCTTGAAAGGCTCCATCCTTACACTTCTTTTCCTTAACTTCAGTATAAAACTGAATTATAGAATGGTTTCAGTTGGAAGGAATGTTCAAAGACCATCTTGTCCAACACCCTGCCATCAGCAGGGGCACCTTTCACTGATAACTCTGTCCCACTCCACCCTGTGTGATTTGGGCACTCAAGGTCCTGGTAGTTTTGACCTCTTTTTAATCTGGAAGTTCTGAAAGTGAGTTCTGTCCTGCCATCTGGATTCATGGAGCCCACAGATACCTGGATTTACACAGTTCTGTGTTAGTACTTTAGAAAAACAGTCAGAGTGGTAATAACTAAGAGGAGGAAAAAAATCAACAGAGAGGAAATACAAGTAGGTAAGGTAGGACTGGCAGGTAAGTGGCCTGGAGTCCAACTGTGGTCAGAGACTTGTCTAACCTTGGGTAACTCCGTTCAAATCTGTATTTCCCTTCCCTCTTCTTTTCAATTCTTGGTATGACCACTCTAGTGTTTTAGTTTAGACAGGGATTGCATTTTTTGAAAGACTCTCCCTGACTTCCCATGCTTTGCTATGTTGTGTGGAAGGATCTCAGAGTGAAGGAGCCAGACTCCTTTCAGATCAACACTAAGCCAGAAGATATGCTCCAAGAGGAGATGCACTCCAACCCCTCCAACCCCTGCACTCCAACTAATCCTGGGCATACCACCCTTGGGATCATTTGGGATCAGGTCCAAAGTATCTTCCTGTAGCCACCACTGGGATGTCAGGCCATCAGCAACAACTGTATCACCCTACAGATTCTCTGCAATTAAGATACAGCAAAAGCTAATATAAACGCAACCGTGACTACCACAGTTATATGAGTGCTTTAAAGCAGGCCTGCTGTAGAAACAGGCTCCAGTATCTGACTTTAGAATGCATAGCACAACAGGGCCCCTGCTACAGCTTGGGCAGGCACTTGGTACTGCTACAATGCAACTGAAGAATGCCAAACTACTTCATTACCATTCTCATCTTCTGTGAAGACTGTCTGTCCCTTAAAGACTTTTGTTCCTACTTGTATCTCCCCAGGCCTCATGAAGGGTCCATTGATTTTGTAGTCCTTGCACAGCTTAGTGAGGATCTCGCTTGGCTTCGTTGCATCTCGCCATGCATTGTACCCTTCTCTGCAAGGAAGGAACAGGGAGAGATGAGAAATGGGTGAAGTTTTCTTTCAGCAAAGTGCACTGACAAACCAGGAATTCGCTTTGTGGTCAGTGGCCCTGACATCTGCTCAGTCAAACTTCTCATTTGAATTGTTCAACACTACCTCTTGAGAAATTCTCTCTGTCTGCTCAGGTCCTGGAGACCAGCCACTCCTCCGAAAACACAGGGGAAGCTGAGGCAGCCTTACCCACAGCTTAGATAAAGTAACACAGGCATTGGCATGCTTCCCAAGAGGAAAAGGACCAGACCTCGATCCCTGTTCTACCTAAAGAATTCAAGTCTACATGTGCTGCCTCCATTCAAGAAGTGTTCTGCAGCTCCCAGATGCAGAGGAGAAGCTGACGTTATTTTGGAATGAGCACATGAAGAAATATCTCACACTGGAGATGAATTGGCAAGAGAAGCTTTGTGGTTTAGTCTGTGCTCCTGGATTGCTTTTTTCCATTTTCCACCCTTTGTTTGTAGATAAATTGCCCCTGGCCATAGGAGACCACGAAACCCACATCTGCCACTTTAGGGCCCCAGCCCAGGGCAGTGGAGTTATTTTGGATTGACTTTCTCCACGTTAATTAATTTTGTGCACAACGTCCTTGAGAGTACACCTGCATGGCAGGGACCAGGAGCTCAGCATCATCACCCTATGACTCTCCCCGTGTTAGAGAGACCATGTCAGCAGTCCCACTCTGCTCCCTCTCCACCCAGTGCCACATGAGTCCCACTAGCCTTGCTGCAATCACTTTAGCCGCAGCTGAATAACAGAGAGCAGAGTAGAGCCCTGGCATAACTTCTCTGGGAGATTCTTTTTCCAGTTTGCCCTTTATGCTTGTCCAAGGGAGTTTATCAAGCAGGTATGGTATACATCAGCTGTTTACTATCTAAAATACTCCTTGAACAAGCAGTGCTGTTAATTTTAAAATATCCGTTTCCCGCTGAGGCTGGCAGTACCCAGAGCCACCATGAAGCTCTGTGGTGAATTTATATGGAGCATAATATTTAGCCACATCTGGAATTTTTCTTTCAAGTCACTCACTGTGTGCTCTGTTGCTGTCTGAAGAATTACTTACACTTCATATTGACTCTGTAACCCACAGGTAGCTCGATGCCTGCTGTAGAAACGATTTTCCAAATCAATTTTAGTCTCTCCAATGAGATCATCAGTCCCCACGAAGTCATGGTCATAGATCAAGACTCTGAGCAA
The DNA here is from genome assembly GCA_013397135.1 of Pachyramphus minor. Lineage (NCBI taxonomy): Eukaryota > Metazoa > Chordata > Aves > Passeriformes > Tyrannidae > Pachyramphus > Pachyramphus minor. The sequence continues at coordinate 14,241 of VYXB01003812.1, forward strand.
GGAATCCTTGGGGAATGTAGCTTGTATTTCAAATGATCTACAGGAAAAATTGAGACCCACATGCAGTCAACTCAGTTTTGAAGCCTAAAAGACTAAGCTAATGAATGCTGTGCAAACAATGTGTGAATCGTATCCCTTGTAATAAGCAGTGGGCTTTTTGATAGTGCTTTTTGCTTCAATTAAATATTTGAACATGATGGAAACACATAATGCAACAGTTTTTTCTTCCTCCTCCTTCTCTACCATCCCTTGTACAGTTCTAAGATTGTTCCTACAGTAGATAGAAATGGAATGTAGGTGGTCAACTACAATGATTCATCCTGAATCCAATACACGTGGACGTCTGGAAATTACAAGGCTTATGAAGTTGTATGTAAGGGTTCTCACATGCTTTTCAGAACCCCCAAAATATACACCTGAGTCTTTTCTATTCTCTTCTGAACGCTGCAGGTTAAATATTAAAAAAGAGGAAACTGGGGGCATCCAACAAAATGATTAGACGGAAGTTTTAAACAAGTCTCAAAAAAACGAAGATCAGAACTCCTTTTTCACTCAGGGCATTTTTAAAGGATAGGAATTATTGTTGAGATGTTTAGGTAAGATGAAAATATTAAAGGCATTTTAAAAATGATTTAACAAATCAGTGGAAGACAGGGTATCATTATCGGCACAACACTGGCTCCAGATTTCTCCAAAGCACAGGCAAAACCTGTCCTGAAGGACAAGTTTTGTTCTTTTTCTCAAGGTAGTAAAAGTCAATTTTGTAGCAACAGCAGAGCACTTTTAGGAGGAGAGGTAGATTTGGGGATGGTCTGGAATTGCTAGAGGTTGGTTGTGTCCTACTGACCAGGGTTTCTGGGATAATGAGAAGTGTCTACTATGACTGACAGTACTGCTGCGAAGGAGTTGCTGGTCCAGTCACTCCAGTACTGCCCTGCCCCTGGCAGCAGCAGCAGGGACTGTCCAAATCAACAGCCCATTCCTTGCCTAAAATAAACACGGTGGTGATTTCCCATTCCATCTACATGTGTCTATAATGGCTGTGCTCTGTGGTTTGTCATAGTGATGGATCAGTTGCGACCTCTGCTAAAGAAGAGCTTAAGGCACAGAAATTGAGATGGCAAGCTATGGGTGGATCACTCTTTTCTTGTCTGTTCTCCTTACACTTTTGTCTTTAAATCTCTGTTTTTGCAGACAGGATCCTGTCCTAGCAGGCTTTCAGTCCAAAGTGGTATAGTTTCTCTTTTCAATGTTCTTACGGAATAACTGCACCCCAACTCAAAACGTTTTCCACCTTCTGAAAACAGGGAAACTTACTAGAAAAAAATAACAGCCATTAGCATTAAAAATATAAATAAGCATAGAGCATTGATAGTACAAAGTGGATGTTTATGGCAGCTTGCCCTTGCCTGCCCCATTCAGAAGGCCATACGAGTTCAAAAAGCTATTTATTTTGTCCTAGCTCTAAAATTACGGGATTTATTTGGCACTCTATTCAACCTGAAATAGCAACAAAGATTGTGAAATCACTCTTTACTGTTCAGATATTTATTTCACTTTAAACTTAATGATTGTAATAATTTGCACAGAAAATATCATTGTTGTTTCATTTCCTCTCATGCATCTTCTTGTAAAACCTCTCACAGATTGCATTATTTTATGTGTTTTGATAGGTATGAAAATGAAATGTTTTATAGTCATACAGGGTGACACCAATTCTCAACATTTTAACCAGCACAATTACAAAACATCCAAACAGGCAGAAATCAGCATATAACAAACACTTTGTAATAGTAATAGCAAGAGTGGTAAAAAGTGATAAAGCACAAATTACACCGAACAAGAAAATAAGCCATCACTGACCTTCCAAATACAGGGTTTAGCTGCTTGGGGATGTAGTTTTCCCTGTCTTTAATTTCTGTGTTGCCTATTCTCAGTACAATGTAGGGATCTGACTTGCCGTCTGGGTCAGCTGGGCTTAGGTTAAACGCCTGTTGGGGAGAAAAACTGTTTTCTCAAGAAGTTTGCTTAAATGCAGCATGGTCACAGGAAATGTAGGTGTCCTGCCCAGTCCTGGATGTTCTGAAAGTGCAGGGGCTTTTCTCCCCTGATATAATGCAAAATTTGGCCTTTAGCTTTGCAGACTACTAGGAAAAGATGATCTGGAGGAGAAGACAGTTTGCAAAGGTGGAGCACATATAAGTTCTGTCTCACCACTAAGATGGAGAAAGATGAGCAGGAGAGACAGCACTGAGGAAGAAGCTGGCTGCACAGGTGCATGTAGCATTCAGGAGACCTTTCCCAAAAATAGTGTTCCAGTCCTTGAACAGCACAAAACAATTCTTTATAGAATCACGGAATTGTTAAGGTTGGAAAAGACTTTGAAGTCTTTATATTCATTAAATAAAACAAACTCCTCCTATTCTTGTCTTCTGTTTTGTTGGCACTGTCTATTTGCATGCTATCTTTCTATCTTACATTACCTGGAACTCTCTTGTTTCTCTGAAATACCAGTTCCTTCTACCCTTTTTGCTTCTCACACCATTCTCTCTCATCTTCTTGTGTTCTGTATTTCTACCTTTATTGACCCCAAAATTTGTTCACAACATCTACCACTTTGATAATGTGCAATTCACAGCCCTCAAAAAAATATGCTCGCATTTCCTGCTTAGTGAGGTTTTGTTTAAATGTGTGTCATTTTGAAACAACTCTACTGACTAAAACTGGCTGCAATTGCACAACATGGCTGGAACAGGTTGTCCATACCATGTTAGTTATGCATCCACCCCTTTCAGTTTGAACAACTGAAGTGATTCTCCAGTCTTGGAGAAATCTCTGGATTTCTCATTAGGAATATAGAAAGTTTTCTGCTCTGAACACCCACTTCTGCAGTATGAAACCTTGTTGGAAATATGACCAGAAAAAAAATACATGGATGGGGATTTTCAGAAGCTTCAACACAAAGACACTGAAAGTAAACCAAGTTGAAAAGAAACATGCAAGTTATTTCAAGGTTCAAAGAGCATCTGTCTACTTACTGCCACAATATAAACTCTGATGAGTACTTTGACAGAGTGGTTTGGTGGTATCCCTTGCAGGATGCGGGGCTGCCCTCCGTCCAGCAAGCTGCTATCCTCAGGACTCGGGTATATGCAGAAGGAGCCCTGGTAATACACTGACTTTTATCTTCCTTGAAAACAGGTCAAGTGCAATAAAAAACCAACTCTTTGAACCCAAACAAAACATCATTCACGCAGCCTGTGCTGCAGTACATACATATACACAACATATTTTGTGGTACAACTCATAAGGAACCCAGACTTCAGTGCGCTAAACATCATCTTTTAAAATGTCTTTTCTGTATAACATGGTACTATTACCTCATCTGGATGTGGAAGTACCTGCATGCTCTTTGATTGTTTAAAATTAACACCTGCAGGCATTCTAAATCCAGTTTTCCCATTACTGATATTCTAAAATTAATATTTTGACCTTAACTCTATATTTGCAAATTAATAATTCCACTGGGTAAGTTTCACAACAGTGTGACAGGAACCTAACTGTATTTTTGCAGCCACCATATAAGTCATATAAATCAATATTGACTCATGCTGCTGAGTAGCTCATATTGCCTGAAAGCAACTAACTAGTCATTTGGATGGAAATTTGCATTGCAAACTAATTGAGATATCAATGAGTTTAATCAGTTCCTCTAAACTACAAAGTGCTTGAAACCCAATTAGCATTACTGATGCTTTGAACTTTTCAGATTGCCTGATGTTGCCCTGGCTCAGGCTGTAGCTGTGAAGGCCTCCATTTAAATTACATGAAGTTGCATATAAGCTGCAGTAGCTTATAGTACAGCAATAAAGTTGCATTAGTGAAAGCTGGGCTACATAATATATTTCTTCTTCCCCTTCTGTGATTTCCAACTCCCTGTAATTCCTTATTTCAAAATAGCAATGAACACCTGATGCTGGATGCTGCTTTCTTCTACCAGATGATGGAAAAGGAAAACACGTGACTCTAGGTCTAATAAAAGACACAATTCTATTTACAACAGACTGTCAATGTCTATTTCTTTTATTCCTGTTATACCTGAAATATGTATGAAAACCTAAAGTTTCTAAATTATTACCCATTTAATCAAAATTAAAGCCTACCTTAAATTTTCCTATTATTCTGTCTTCAGCATCAGCATGAACTTCATCATTAGATTTTCCTCTTAAAAGCTGGAAAGTTTTCACCCAGTCCTCGAAGTTATTAAATTCACTCTCCAAGTCTCCTTCATAAATCTTTGAAAACAGAAGAATGTTTATTTTTTGTGGTGCAGTGAATATATTTATAGACACTTTTTTATTATAGAATCACTAGAAATCCATTTTGACTCAAAATGCAGATTTTAATAAAACTGAGGTTTTGCAGAAGTCCTTGAGGAAAAAAGTTAATTTCCGACTTAAAACATGATGAGTTTTGTCCTCAGACAAAGTCTTTCACAACTATTAAAATGACATGTTAATGCCACAGGGAGAAGTGATTTTAGAGGGGCCAAAATAAATGTTTGTGAGCCCTGGTGTGAAAAACAGTGTGGATGTGCTGCTTTCTGCTTCTGTTTCCTCTCTGCATTGTGCCTTTGATGTACTGACCCATTCTGGTATGTTCACATGTCAGAACTTGAGAGCAAAGCAGACAATAACAAAGTGCTGTGGGGACAGAGATTTGGGACAGCTTAAAAGACCAAATCATTTTTCAAAGAACATGATTTCTTTCAATATTCTCTGCCTGTAATTTATCAAGTGTTATTCAGTGTGAAATGGAAGGGCCTACAGTACTGCCATCTCTTAAAAAATGGAAAACAGCAGTTTCAAATTGCCCTTTATTCAGCTACAATCTAATCCAAAGACTCCTAATCTTTTCAAACCTCTCATCTCTCCAGTCATTTTGCATGACCCATATAGTTTTCTTTGAATTCCTTCTATCATCACCTAACCAAATTTAAAGTGAGCTAAATATTATCTCCCATCAGGGAGGATGCACTAGCAATTGCAGCAATGTTTTCAATACTCTTTTTTAAGTTATTCTTAGTAGGCTGTAATACTTCCAACACAAAATTTGGGATTTTAAACTTCACTCTTTTACATGTAAACAACAACACTGAATTTTCACTGAGGTTCCTCTGGGTTTGTCTGTAGCAATAAATTGAATGTCTAAGACCAAGTGGACCACATCTACCCTATAAGATGTATGGTTTCCTCGGGGTCCCATGTGCTGAAGTGCATTATCACTTCACTATCATTTAGTGTGTTTTATTCATCATAAAGCACCTGAAATAAACTTTAGGAGGGTTTGCAAAACTCAGCTGCTGATGTCAATCTTTGGAGAGACAGTGAATAACAACAACCTTTCCTTTTAGCCTTACTTCTCTCTTACCTGCAGTGTTGCTAGGTTTGGAGTTTCCTTCTCTTTCCTTTTCAATGTCTTATCCTTCTTCTTTTTGTCTGGCTCATCCTCTATGATTAATGCTACATGGTCAGAAGTTTGTTTATCTACAGAGATTTAATGACATCATATAGGTTTTAATTAGCAAAGCGTATCAAATGCTTCAGATAAGGATGCAAAATACATTTTAAAGAGTCCCCCTTGCTCCTTTTCCAATAATTAATCTACTGTCAGGCATAGGGTCCTTTCTTTCACCACTGCTCCTCCCAGGCAGAGGAGTGGTATTTTTTCCTCTCTGTGGCTACCAGATGAACTTGCTGGACCAAGTTTGATGGTGTCCTGTATCACTCCTTCCCTACATCTCCCAGAACACCCTTTTTCTTCCTCTCTGACTCCTCCCCAGTGCAAACTAAGAGATCTTAACAGCTTCCACGTAAAATTTAAGGCTTATTTAAAACTGGAAGCCAGTATTTAGGCTGACCACTACTTCAGATATCAGGGTGACCCAAGTTCTTCTCTGCTTAAAAATATCACAAAATAGGGTGTATCTCACCTTGTGAAAGCCTAGAAGTATGAGAAATAGGGGGAGGCATTTGGCCAGCCTAAAGACAGATTCTCAACACTGACAGGGGACTTCCCAACAAAGAGGAGGTGAGCCCTTAAAATTGGCACTGAGGTGGTTTAGTTCTTTGGCTGGAATCTGGATTTTCAGTTCACTTTACTTTCATTTTTTGAGTTGTTCATGTGTGTTTGACAGCACTAAATACTTAGAGATGTATACAATGCTGTCCCATACTTATAATACTTATCATCATAGGCGAAAATATGTTACAAAAAAATATCAGAAGAGAATTTACAAGATCTGAAGTCATCAGTCCAAACCAATATGCCACAACTGCCTGAATAGCCTGTAGGTGGATATCACGATGTCAAGTAAATTTTTAATCATAAGTGAACATCACACCTTTGTAGAACTTTTTCTATCTAAATATTTCCTCCATGTGGACAAGCAAACTTCACTCAGAAACTGATCTCCAACTCATCTCTCAGCATCCCTGATGATCACTGAAGTACCTTCAGCTGCCATTTCCAAAATGATACCATGTGACATTTAGGTCATGCCTTCCATCTGGAGCAACCTCAACTCCTCCTTTAAACCAGAATTCACCTCAGTCACTGGTGAAGTGCAGTCAGCTCTGGCATGGGAAGGTGCTTAGTTTAATTCTGAATAGCATCTCTGGGTAAACAGTAAATATTTGGGTTTTTTCCCAGTCTTTATTTTTGTCCAGAAATAAAATTTTTCAGAGTTCAGTTTGATTGTGGGAGGACCTGCTAAGCCATGAAGTATACATGTATGGAGACATATATACATACATACACAGAGCCTATTTCTGGCCAATTCTTTTAGGTTATTGTGCAAAAAAAAAATTTGCTAGAACCTGAGCTAGATAAAGCTTTCAGTTATGGAAGTAACACACAAGACTATGAATCTGCTGGCAGAAACTGTTAGTTGTTGTCAGTAAAATAGTAGAGAAGCAAAATATTAGTAGTACAAAATAATGAAAAATGCAAATAATTTACTTACTGTCTTCAGGTTTTCCTTCATTGGAAAAAATCCCTTTTGCCTTTCAAAAGAAAGAGATGATGGACAAAGTCCTCATTATATGTCATACCATAAATGTATGTAAATACCAAACTCCTTATAAATGTCATACCAAAAAGAAATCATTCAGCAGTAAATCTACATTTACAACATTGCTCATCCATGAGCGTTTTGAGCATGCTGGGTGATTTACCATGAACATTTTGAGCACAGAAGCATAGTATTTTGACCACCAGTCAATAACATTTTCAGCTGATTCATCTGCAATCGTTCTTTTTCTCCTTTTTGTTGACCGTCGGATAGATTTTGTCATACCCTACCAAAGAATGGAGAAAACACTGTTGAACTCTAGAACTAATCAAAACTAATCATCTGATTCAGAACATTAAGCATGAATAGATGTATATATATATAAAATTTCAACCTCCAAGAGCTAAATAAAATGCAATATGAATTACTGTTTCTGTCTTTTATTCCAAGACACTTCATCATGATCGTCATATTACTAAAGCTATCTCTATATTTCCTACTGACAATGCCAAAACTTTGAGCATTGGAGACGTTGCCACAGGAGCAATCCATACAGCAGGCAAATCTACATAGATAAATAAGTCATGGTGTTTCAAGGGATGCAAATATTCGGATACAAATTGGTTTCTCCCCTTAAGTCTGCAAGCATTTTAAGAGTCTATTAATTGAAGTAATGAAATTATGTGGGGTAAAAGCTGAATTGATAACTAGTTCTCTGGAGGGCCAGCAAGGTAGTGTGGCCATGGACATCAATACGCAGAATCTCTAAGTCTGATGTCTGTAAGAGATTACCTTTTTATAAGGAAAAGCTAAAGTCTGCGAGATTGCAAGACAAAGTTAGCTGGCACCTTCAGCTATACCCACCTTCTTTTTCCTCTCTTTCGCTGTCTCAGAGGCAGAGTGCTCTGCTTCAGTGGCAGGAAGTGCTCTCAGAGATGGGTCTGGTTCTACCACTGTACATTTACCCTGCTCCACGTCTATGTAGATGTGATCAGCTGAAAATGGTTCTTCGAGGAATGACTCAGCAGGCTGGGATGACTCCGGTGAAGCTGAAATTGAAAATTTACAAAAGTTAGGTAACATTTTTGCCAGCAATGCTATCATAACATTTGATGATCATCAAATAACTATGTTGGTAAAGATTTGACCCTACACTCAGCACAATAAAGCACACCTGTGAGTGTTAAGTCACTAAGTAGGTCCTTTGCCTTTTTATTTGGGATCAGAATGGAACACTTACCTTCCTCAACTTCTGCAATGTCTAGTCTGTTAGGTGCAGCCTGAGGATCCAAAGGGGTTTTGCATAGGAATTGCTTAAGGCAATTGATGGTATGTGTTCCAACAAGAGTACTCCTCCCAAACGCTCTCCAGTCGACCACACAGATGCTTAGTGGTGGATGCAAGAGCTCATTTTCAGGCAGCTCCTAGTGCAGGAGGACAGACAGCAGCATGAGGATTGCTAGAGAATGTAGAACACGTGTAGAATATTTCTTGTGCACAGCAAAGAGGCTTTTACTTCTCCCCTTCAGCTACTAAAACACTCAAAAGGCAAAATGCATTCAGCACAGGCAATAAAATTTCATCTGTGGTTTTCTGCAAAATCTGAAAAAAGCCTTTTTTTCAGGAATGCAGAGTGGACTGTACAGACTGTGCTGCTGAGTTGGGTCCCATGCTGTCATATACAAGCATCTCTTGCTAGAATAAACCAGGAGAATCAGGAACATCCAGAAGGAATGAATGGAAATTGGGACTCTCAACAGCACTGCTACTGTGTCAAAGGCTATCTGCCTGAGTTTTCCCAACCAGGAGATGTGGACACAGGGTGGTTACATGCCTCATAGGATGAAGGAACAAAGGGAAAACAGCTCTTTGGACATATGACATACAGTGGATGTTAAAAATGCTGTAGAAACTGTATTTCGGTATCAAGTTTATTGTTTTAATAGCCTGTTCTCTTATAAATAAACCTCTCTCTCTAGATCCTAGCAACAAGAGCATTTTGAACAGACTAATTTTTTCTGTTGCTGACCTTTGTCCACTGAAAGTAGCAGCTCTTATAACCCAAGCAACAGGCGATACATAACTTTGCAGTTCATAAAAGCGAGGTTGACAATGTGCAAAGGTCCAGAGCTCATAAGCCAGAAATGATCAGTGCCCGTAACAGCCCAGTAACACAGGGAGGAATATTAAAAGAATGGAAAGAAAAGAGAGGAAACTGAACTGCCAACAAGTTCCAACCTATCAGCTGGAAAATAGGTTGGTAAGTAGAAATCTGACTGCAACATATTTCCTTGCCTACTTGGGACATAATATGAAAAACAACTTCTTCTTTTGTCATACAGTTTTAGCACAGGTCTTATAAAGCATCTTCAAATCAGTAGCTTTTTGCATGAGAACTGACATCCTTTAGTGTTTAATCAAGACACAGAGGAAATTATTTGACAAGAAAGGAAGGACAATGATAGTTAACACCTTGCCTAACCAGAGCAAGACAGGCAAGGGGCAGCATGGTGTACGCACCACTTCAAACCAGTCTGCAAGGCCAGTGAAATTGGGATTTTTCTTGTAGCTCTGTATGACAGAGGATTTGACTCCTTTCCCTGCACATTCAATGAGAACCTGGGGGCGATCTACAGAGAGGAGCTGGACTTTCTTCAGCTCTCGAACACCCCAGAACAGGACCTGTGTTGTGCAGAGAGAAACACTGTTAGCCTGCAGAAACCTCTCAGTCTGGGGAAGCCACTGCTGGGATCCTCTTATTCCCACATATCCCATTGAGAATGCACAACTATCAGGAAAAAAAAAAGAAACCCACACAAATCTAATACCCAATAACCATTAAAATTCATTATGGAAATTAAAATAATTAATAACATCCAGCTGTTATTAAGGAGTTATTGCCAACAGCAAGCCCTAATAATACATTTGCAAAAGGTGTTTTTTCAGCAGGGCAAGGGGACTATTCATCTGAACAGCAGGGGCTTGATTTGTTTAAAGTGTTAGAGCTGTTGAAGGAGCAAACATATCCCACAGGAGCAGAGGTGATTAACACAGGTTTGTCAGCCAAGCTAGCCCTCAGATTTGCACTGGATGGCAGGAGGTCTCCAAGCAGCTTTCCTTTAAAGGACTATGCTCCTGGTCTGGAGGACAACAAGGAGACTAGTTCTGTAGAACAGGGGTCTGCAGGTAAAATAGGACTTTATACAGCTCATGTCGGGAAGCCTTAAAGTAGAGGGCTGGGAGAATTAGAGATGGTTACATTGGGTTGGTGAGTGAAACCATGAGTCTCTTGAGCTGAAATGAAGGCTGTAAGCCAAAAAGGGACATGGAGGCTTTGTGGACAACTTGAATACTGGTAGGGGTGGGGATTTGTGTGAGTCAGGGAGTGGTAAGGAGCACTGGAGAGGCATGAGGATTGATGAGATCCTGCTCTGTTGCCAGAGGTTCCCAGTTAAAACTGGGGCACACTTGTGTAGTGGCCTTTTTTACCAGTGCAACATATAGTCTATAATGTCTTCACAAAAATAGTTGTGTTATATTCATTCTGTGTTAATTGCTTTCTGGATACCCTCCAGAGTTCATGTTTCCTCCAGCTGCACTTCAACTATAAACCTGTTCTTGAAGCAGTTTAACTTTCTGGATCTGGATGCAATTTCCCTCATTTTAAGGTGCCCAAGGTATCAGATGGAGGAATGGGATTGTCCTAGTGTCCCTCCAGAACCAAAGGATCCAGAGACACTCTTCCTAAACGTAATTTAATCTATTTAAGATCTGAAATACTCTGGGAAGGTGGCTGCTCTGCTCAGCCATCCAAACAGGAAGCCTACAGTAAGGGAACTTCTAAGCTGGCTGCCCTAGAGCTACTGGGGGTGAAAGTCACAGCATTGTGCAATAGAAATGTACAAACAGCACAAAGCAAATATGCAAGCAGGGGCAGTGGGAAAGCATTCATAGCACAATATCTTGAGAAACACCTAAGTTTAAAGATTAGGTTGTCCATCTTGCATCAGCAGAGTAGTTCATGAGGTTGTTTACCTCACAATAGGAGGTATAAAAAATAAGGAATGCTGCTAACAAAATCTCATTCCTATGTACAAGTTATGTTCAGTTGTACATTCCTATGTACAAGTATGTTCAGTTAAGCAATAGCCAAACTGAAGGATATAGTAGGGGTAATAACTGTTCTCTCCTTTTCAGCACCTCAGTTGTTGAATCTTTGAATGCAAAGCTGGAATTGCTTTGGGCTTCCAAAAAAGGATTTCTGGGGAAAGACCATCAGGTAACACGAGCAGGGTCTGACTGGGCATGGAAAAATGGGCAAATAAGCTCACAGCTCCAGTGATGTCAGTTGCAAGGGGAAGCTCTCCATCTCCTATAGACACTTCCTTGGGTTGCACAGAGCAGGGTTCATCAGCTATGCTCTACCACAGCAACAGTCCCTTCCCAGCAGGTCAGGACTGAGACACAGCCCTTGCTGACATCAGTGAAAGCTCTGCCTTGCATTCCCAGGCTCAGAGACACAATAGGGTCTGAGTTTTCCACATTTATTTTGGGATCTATATGCTATTTTCATGTGATTCCTGTTGATCAGGATTTTAAAATCATCATCCCTTACTGTTACATTTCAATAAGATGATAAAAGGAGCTGAGCAAATGGAAATATTCAAAGTAACTCACCTCCACTCTGTATTTGCTTAAAACAGGTCGTATGTTAGCTGGGACTGGGAAAATCTGGCCAGCATCTGGTGGATCCAGTGGTGGAAGTCTGTCTGGATCTGACTCAGGAATCTGAAAAATGAAGCAGTCATAACTTAGGCTGGGTTTTGGAAGAATAAAATCAGTATCAGAAGTACCTGTGAATGACACCTATATAGAACACACCAATTTAATGCCATTTTATAAGATACGTTGCAGAGCAGAGCAGTTGTGTTGTGAGAGGAATGTGACCCAGATTGCTATCTCTCATGCTGTGATGCTAAAACATTTGGCAGAAACAGTATTCAATAGATTGCATTTATGCACCTTTCTGGAAAAAGGACGCCTTTGTCCTAGAAGGACATAGTCTGCCCTAAAGATATGCATGTGCTGAAGTATGGTAATTCTATTTACTAAAAATGGAAAGCATGGTAATTCTATTTAACAAAAATCCTGAGCAAAACTGCTTGGAAGGCTTCCATAGGAAAATTCTAGATCTGATTCTAGTTAGAAAGGGCTGGTGAACAGACAGTGCACATCAGCTAGACCACACATCTGCCAGAGAGACATAATGCTCTCTAGCTGTTATGGAATAGTGGTCCTGAGTTATTGCATGCTCTCCCCATTGGAGGACTTGCAAACCACATCTCCAGCATTAGGGCTGGGTCTTCTCTGTGCAGCTACTAAAATCTTGTGGCAAGTGGCACTTACGTTCTTTGTGTGTGATTGCACATGAGCCTGACCCACATTCAGGAGCTTATCTGGGTGTATGGGACTGCTCTGTGCCAGCTGGGTGGGAGGAGAGCAAGCTCCACTGCAGCTCTGAGGCTTCACCACCTCTGCCTCCTGCTTGCTCCAGGCTTTGCCGCCTGCTTGGTTCACCTTCTGTGAGAAAGCTCATTGGCTTAATTTCCCAATAATTTCCTACATTTTAGCAGTGTAATTATGACCTTCTCAGTCCATACAGGGCAGATCTGAAGCCTGGCCTGATATAGCAAATTTCTACATAAAAGACCTGGAGCCAGCACCTGGTGATGAGTCCTGTCAGAAACTAAGGCTGTGACAGCAGAGAACAACCTATGGACAGAGGTCTCCTCAGCTTTCACTTGAAGCACAGTACCTAAAGTGCACTCTACATGCAGCTCCTGGGAAGCAGAAACACGTTTTCTGGGGTGCATCACTGTCCCTAAGCTAAGTTGTCACCGCTGAAAGGTGAAGTAGGTGAGATACAGCTCTCAAAGGATCTGTGAAGTCTTCTGCTTCATTTAATTAGGTCATCTGTCTATGTACAGTTGTGTAGAAGTTTAATTACCACAAGGGAGAAAGGATGTGTTCCCTAGCACCTTGTAGGTGAAGGAGGAGATGAGTGGAAAATTAATTATTAATGTAGCACCTGCAGCATAGGTGAGTATTTACATAATTAGCACTAACATTTCACATGCACATGTGATCTTCCCTTTATCAGTAAAACCCAAAGCAATTCATTTAATAAATGCACAGAACAAGGGGTGAAGGATGATCTAGCACTCAAATGACAGTAAAATACCCACAAGATGTGTTTACAAGGGGATTTTCCTTTTTTAATTAAAAAAAAAATCTGTAAGTCTTGAGCTCACTTTAAGCAAAATCAAGATTCCTAGTATTCATTAGTCTGTATTTTTTTAGTCTACTATTTTCTGAAATGCCAGGAAGCTTTGTTACAAGAATAATTTTATTCCTTCAGCAAGACCCAGCATTCATTTTTGAGGAAGGAGCAAGCACTTCTTACGCAACACTCCTTCAGCTGAACCAAACATTACCTATAGATCAGAGTCACTGAGCAAAGTATGTCATAGGAAAGGTTATGGATTCAGAATGACAATAAATCAGTGATGAGAGATTTTTGTTTCCATCCTCACACAGAGCATCATCGCGAATGCACTGGTGTTGGAAGCAACCACCAGCATCTCAACTCTGGGAGAGCTTTGAAGACTGGCAGATGTATATATATATATATATATAATATTTTCCCTGAAAATTTCTTTAATGTTGATATTGCTATTATATGCCATGTGAGATGCTCTACAGTGTTGCTACTGAGAAAAAAGTGCAGAGCATGAAGATAAAAGCCTCTAGAGTTTTTACTTACAGTTCTTGTCAGCTTTCTAGAGAATTCTTAGGAGTACATTTGAGTATATCCCCAAAACAGTGCTGTTTCTTTGTCCCAAACGATGGCAAAACAAAATATAATACTCTTTTGTTCATGTGAAAATGGAATTCAATTTAAAAATGGAAAAATTATGGCTAAAATACTAGTCTCTATCCCTTGGTACCTACCATAATGAGGAAATATTCCACATGGTGTCATATTTCAGGCTTTCACCAAAAACATAATTAGCCATCATGCTTAAAAGCCTGTTTGATATTGGGAATAGCTAGAAAACATGTCACAATGTATTTTTCCCATTTCAGATTTCAGAATAAACTGCTTTAGGTTTTCAGAAGATAAAAGTTTCCTCTAACAGGTGTTAAAGGGTGTTAAAGTTGGCCAAGAAGGTCGAGTTTACCTCCAGAAGCTCAAATGTAGCAAGAAGGTCTCCTCCTGAAAGATTTCCACAGTGCACTGGGTGGTAAGAAAGTTTAGGTGGTTCGTAGCTTTGATGAGCAAGTCTCACCACAGGGGCAGCCACTGTAGATCCAATATATTCTGCCCTGCCCTAAATAAAGGAGAATACATATGTCAAATCCATTTGGATTTCACAGCTGTCCTAGGAGCCAGGATGATGCAGAGCTTAGAATTTGTGAAAAAAAGCCTTCTTGTGAAGAAAAGGGCAAGGTAAAATGCAAAGCAGCTGCGAAGATGGAAGAACTGAGTGCTTACTACCTCTTCAGAGCATCCCAAGTTTCTGAGTTCAGTCAGTAAGACTGTCAGTCTGCATGGTCAGAGCTAAAGCTGTCTTGCCCCAGACTTAGATGCAATATTTACAGTCGTGTTGGGAGGTGGGAACAAGATGTTTCTGATTTCTGTAAGCCAGCCTTGGGAGCAAGATTCACTTGGGGGAAATACAAGGCCACAGCTTTACAAGGACATGAAGTGAATCTTAGATATTAAACTGCAAACCACAGCAATACTGAGCTCCATTCAGCAAGGTCATCCATTTAATGCCTGTTCAGTGACTTAGCTTTTTTTTCATGCTGGCAGTACGATGCAAGAGCCCAGGTTTTCCCTAAGAAGAATTTTGAGTTTACCACTGCGTCGTCATCATACAGCTCAATGACGATCTCTGGTGGGAACTGAGCGATCTCCTCTCTGTCGCCATGGAGCACAATGCTGTTGAAGAGCAGCATCTGGTTCCACGTGGGGGATAATGTCTGTGAAATGATCTAGTGGAAGAGAGGAAATGTTTAGTGAGCCACAGACTGGTTGATTTGGAGTCCTTCAGCAGGACATGCTGATCTCCTGGTGACATCCTTTCGCACAGTGTCGGAGACACCACATTTTTTGGCAGCTATTCCCAGCCAGAAGAACATGACTCTTTCTCCTATCTGTTTGCCCTTACAAGCATATCAATATATGACCACCAGTCTGTGTAGACAAACCTCAGTATTAAAGTTAGAGGAAAACTGATGCTTTAGGAAAACAGGTGCCAAATGCTATTAAAATAAAGGCTTTGACCTAAACTGAGGCCAGTTTTCACATCTTCAAGGTGCATTTTTTCGGTCTTGTTTTTGCTTCAATGTAATGATATAACACTTTATGGGGGAAAAAAAAGAAGAGAAGATGTTTTCATGAATCACTCATGACAAATCAAGTTTTCAATTTGTTGTAATTTGGCTTCTGTGGGTGCTTACAGCATTTCATCATAGGCAATGTTTTAACTATCTAGGCAGGAAATATATTTAACAAAGATAACATTTAAAGATGAAAACCATGCCAACTGCTAAAATGACTCACAGCTTGCTATCATTCTTTTGAATGGAACTAAGGCTCTCAACTACAGTTTATTGGACTTGGCTGACACTCTTATAAAAATATGTAAGTTATCAGCTACATTACTTTATTCAAGCAGTGAATAAATTTAACTCTTCCGTGCCTATAAAACCCTTTTGTTTCTGGGCCAAATTCTACTTTTGAGAATCTGGTGCATCTAAATGCTAACTTCATTGGATTCATTCATCAGCTTCTATTAGAAGTTAAAATTACATTACAGGAAAAAATCAATTCTTAACCTTGAGGCAAAAGCAGCACAAACAGTCATCTGCAACTTAGAGAAAAGTTTTTATTTCTTGCTCCCTTTGACACAAGGTTTTTTTTGAAGCAAGACCATATTTGGTGTGAAGCAAGACCATATGTGGCCAAACAAATTCTGCTTGTGGCATGGGTCTCGGAACTCCCACCCAATTTTAACGCCAGGGTAGCTGTAGAGGCCTCAGGATCTCTGAAAACGAGTCTTCATGTTCTGTGAGGGACTGTCCTCCTGCTCATTTGCGAGTTTAACCCTTCCTGCTGCAGATCTGTAGAAGTGCCCCTTTCTCTCTAGAGACTCCATCAAATGTCCAGAGGAGTCCAGTTGTCCCCTGGAGATGCCTGAGGCTTATGGGCACATTTTGCAGCATTTAAGTGGTGCAGAAAGTCTCCCACCTCTCTATTTTCAGCTCATTTCCACCTTGTCACTCTAAAACCATAAGTGTGCTCTGCTGAATTCCATCACAAGGGGCCATTCTGGCTCTCATGGCTGTGGAAGCCAATAACGCTCATGTTCAATTATTGCAAGTAAAGACTATAGGAAAAGAGAACCATGAGGGTTCATCTTTATAGCAAGCAATGACAAAAGCCCAACTTTAAAACATATAGAAAAAGATGCAGAGAAAGGTATTTCACTTGCTACAAAGTCACAGTAGCCCAAGAGAATCTGACATCTGAGCTAAAATAAACTAATACTAATGCACCTCATGTTAGAGCAGAGGGTGACATGTAAATCTATGCCTTGTTTGCAGTGGACTGTCAGGGGCTGCCCTTTAATAGAGGGCATCCAACTTTTCCTGCTTGGTATCTCCTTGCAAAACCAAGATTTTTCCTTTTCATAGCTTAATTGCGGAAAAAAAAAAAAAAAAAGAGTTTTCAGTCCATAAAAGAGACTTTGGAACTTACCTTCGTGGTCTGACAGCGTGATGTGAAAGTAACTTTTGCAAAAGGATCAGAAAGTCCAGTGCTGTCAGCGGCGATGAGCCCCCTCGCCTGATACATGTGGGCTCTCAACTGGAAGAGGTGTGGGGCTGCATCATTGCAGAGAAAACAGCAATGTCAGCTTCGGGGAAATGATGCATCACATAGGTAGGAAGGGAAGATTCATCACCTGCTGTCCCACCAGGATCTGACAAAGGGAACTGTTGCTAGTACTATCTCACTAATGAAACACCTGAGACACTCAGAATTTGTGCAAGACTTCTGAATCTATGACTGATGTAAAGTCTCTATTGCAAGGCTGTTAACTGCAAACTTTTATCTCATCACTATCTTATCCACTAAGTGTTCAATTCAGTAGCTTCCTCAGAGAACTGAGGCGTGCTTCCTCCATAAGGAGACAGACCCATGAGACAGAGAACAGAAATTGAAAGCAAACAGATTCTTTCTTTCCCTGACATCTACAAAGTGTCAATGACAGAACTGATGACTTGCTAATGACACCAGCCTTTGTGATGAAAAGAAGCTAGGTTGTGATCATGTTAGAACAGTTACTTTATAGAGGAGTTGTGCCACCCTCTGAATTAGAGCTTTTGGGGGCATTTCGCTTAATTGCTCTTATGGAAATGAAACAGTGCCTTACTTTTATACAGCAGGCAGGCAGGTGAGGGCACCACATTGTGCCCTGAGCTTGTGTTAGATGGCAATTCAATCTCATATCCTACAGGCAAATTCTCCATGACACTGTGGGCATAGCTGGCAGGTCCAAGCCACAGGTAGACGTCCACCTTTGCCTGCACAGTCCAGCCCAGAGGGCGCTTGCCTGGTAACTGAAGAAAAAAATCCACCCATCACCAACAAGTTCAAGAGAGATGGCTGGATGTTGAGTGCTACCAATCCAGAGTAAAATGAAAGAGCATTCTCTGATTCTACTGATACATGGCATTTCTCCACAGCAAGAGACCCAGAGATTCATTTAGCACAAGAAACTTTTCTGATTCTTAGGGAAGAAATAAGTAATTTTCTCAATCAACAGTCTGTGTAAATGACATACTGCCTAATGTGCAGGCTGCCTTACAGTGCAATCAGTCATAGCTGATACCCTACTTCACCCAGACTTCAGCCCACTTTCCCTGTCATGAAGTTTTGCTGGTTTCCCATAGTTAGTCCCATATATTACTAAAAATATTCTCCATTGGGCAGGTTAGAAAACATTTCCAGTATAAAATGTTAGTAGTCTTGACCTATTATTTCCTTTCTCTCTCTTCCTATTTCGTCCAGATCTTCTAGATATTTGCAGTGGCCTGCAACTGGAGTTTAGTACTATCCGTTCCTAAGGTAATTCTAGATACTGAAGTGAGTGGACAGTTAATTGTGGATTTTTTTATTTCATGAAGGCAAATAGTACTTTGTTTAACAAGTACCTATGGCAACTATCAACAGCTTAGATATTTCTATCTGCTCTTGAACTGTGTTTTAGGGGAGTACTCCAGGCAGCACAAGGTGGAAAACCACTAAAAAGTCATTATATGAAGTTACTGTTGTCTTGTGTGTTTGGGCTTTTCCTGATGGCCATAGTAACAATTATATTGCACAATATTCCACTGCAGGTACTACCAGTCACAGTGCCTTTGTAGGAGTATATCCACTAAGACTTTCCTTCAAGATGAATAATCCCATAACAGCATTTTGTACATATATTGCACAAACCTAGGCAGGCTTTAAAAAAAAAATATAGATAATTGCTCTATTACACCTGAATAGCTAGGTTACCTTGCTATCTGAGTTGCTGAGTTCTGGTCTCTTACCAGTCTCCTCCCAGACCTTCATGTGCTGCATTCTGACATCTTTGCCAGCGAAGAGGTTGTACCTCTTCTGTTTATGTATACAGCCATAGATGAACAGTGCTTTATACTTGCCATAACAAGCAGTCAGAGAATCAATCACTTATACATCAAAAGCCTGGTAGTGATAGAGTGCTTAAAGAATGACAAGCACACATGTAAGAAGCAAATGTTAATAAATGGCAGATATAAATGTGTACACTTTATACATTACAAAGATGAGTCTGTAAAATACAACCCCTGGAAGAAGTTTAAGTACCAAATGCTCCCCAGGCATTACCTGTGTTTGCAGAGTGCCACAAACTTACTTTGAGGAAATGAGTTTTAATCTTCCCACAGTCCTTGCCTCTCTGTTCCTTCGCTGGGGAGTAGAGTATGTTTTTTGCTGGGATTCTTGCATATGCAACTCTCTTATTGTTGCTGAGCATCCAAATGAACACATCAGGCACTGTATTCTGTGGCTGTTAAATGAGGAATATTGAACTAAAACTGATTTTTTTCTATGAACCACCACTGTTATTTTTTGTTGAAACACTCTCTACTAAGAGCTGATTCCCTCATGGCTCCTATGTAGTGGCAGATATGCACCTAAACTAGAAGAGGCTGTCACCTCATGCTTTGAAGTCCATACCTCCATTTCTAATTACAGATGAAGGCAAAGAGCTTTGCAGAGTGATTAAGGAGCACTCACTTCATAAATCATTTCATGACAAACTAAAACTAAGAATCTGGGTATGATTCTGTCTCAAGGAATAACTTACAGGCTGTATAGTAACAACCACGGAAATACCATCAACTTCATCCATGCCAGCAAACCAAAAAGGACCAGGCCCAAACCCAAGTACATGATACAAGTATATGATCATCCATTTGGCTTGTGAAGATGCTCGATGAGATTGCCTTACCCTGTCAAAAATCATGTTTCCCCAAACAAAGCCTGAGCATGGTTTGTAGCAAAGATCCACCAAGGAGCTGCTCCCTGGAAGAACTATTTTAGGAAGGAAGAGAATTTTGGTGTAGGCTGCAAACCATGCCAGGCTGTACCACTTGCTCTCTGAGCCAGAGAATAGCCTTGGCTCTGCTTAGTTTGCTAGCACAGACAGCTCTCAGAGGGACAGCACTCTGCTGCCTGGATTTTGGCCTGACCAAACACATCCATTCTTCTGCTATTCCCAGGTCTAATAATATAGACACCCCTGAGATCCTATCTGTCCAAATCACTACATCCATGCAAGTGGACACATGAATTCAGATCAGACAGCTGGCTTCTCCAAGCTAGCAGGTATAGGATGACTTTATTATTAAAAAAAAAAAAAAAAAAAAAGAAAAAAAAAAAAGAAAAATGTCTCCGTAGAGCATCCTCTTCATACCACACAGCCCAGTGTTTCCTAACTTGGTTTGTTAACAACTTAATACAAAACAGGACTTGGTCCAGATATCCAAAGGAGAATTCTCTAGATAATCAAGCCAGGACTTACTTTAAACATGATATTATTAAAATCAAAGTCAATTCCTGGATTTTAAATTCATCTGAATTCTGTGTGGCTTACCTCATCAACTAAAAATCGAATTTTATCTATGAAGGTCTGAGTCTCACGAATCATTTCATCTAGTGACATCTTCTTTTTCTGATGCTGAACAATTCCCTTGGCATCACTGGACATCGCTTCCTGCAGGCAAGAAAGACAATATATACTTTTTATGCATTATCAAGTAGTTTGAACTGGAGGAGAAAACTGTCAAGTTGAAGAGAGAAGATGAAGACACTTGGTTCAAGGTTTCTTTGTCACAACAGAAACTGATCAACTCTTTGAAACCAAATAACATTATTGGGCCTTGGTTCCAACATAAGGTACAACCTTTTGTGCTGCAAACAGTAAACAAAGCTAATAAACATTCAGACAACCTCCACCCAGTTTGGTTTCTTTTCACTGGTTCCCTAGAGGAGGTAACTAGGTCCAGGAATATGAAACGCCAGACTTTGATAGTTTTGAAGTTCAGCACCACCACAGTAATTAAATGCCTAATAGCAATGTTGATTTGGTGATTTTCCACTGAACTCGACATCATCCCATTTCAAGATGCATGGAAAAAAAAAAATCAGCTCATTATTATAATGTCTTATTTGTATTTAAAAACAACATTTTCCAATTTATTTTAGGGTATCTTACAACTTTCTACTAAGGACAGCAGGTTATATAAAACAAAATTGCTCTCAGACACTATATTCATATGAATTACAAAGAATTCCAGTATGGCGAAATCAAATGGAAAATAAAATATCTACAATCAACATGCTTTCAGTTAACATAATTGCATCAATGCTTATAAGGAAAAAAAGCATACCAGCTCTTGCTTGAACAGCATGAGTCTCTTTTTGTCCAAAGCAGTGTAGTTCAACCCTTTGGGCTTCTTTTCAGCAATGGTCATGAAGGCTCTAAGACACATGAAGAACAGGTTCTTTAAATGTGTTATTTTTTTATTGTGAATTGCTAAAATACATTGGAATGTTCTGTGTCTGCTGCAGTACACAAACCAGAAGACAAAGATTCTGAAGTTCTCTAAAATAAATACTATGCACCTGTAAGATTCAAAGAATAGAGTCCAAAACTTCTGCACCACACTTCACAGAAATGGGTTGATATGTAGAAATTAGGGTTTATGTCTATTTTGATAGTATATGTAATCATGTCCTCTGACACATATAAATCACAGCTGGGTGATTTATTCCAGCATATGGAATCCTTTGTTTTTATCTTTACATCGTCTTTTTTTGCTGAGAGTCTATCACACACTTTATTAAATGCTACTTATCCTATATTCATTCTATTCTCAAGGTCCAGGAAGCCAAAATAATATGACAATGATTGGCAGTGATCTGTTGTCAATATCAAATATTGAAAATAACAATAAAACATTTTTTCTGTTCAAATAGAAGCTGCAATTTGGGAAGGTCTTTTCCGTTACAGCAGAATAAATAAAATAAATATCTCAATAAGTTTACTGTACTTTTTCTTAATTATCATCAATTTCCTTGTCTAGCCTTGAATTTGTGGCCAACATTAAAGGTGGTTTTCTGTATTCATCTAGTATTTGCAGTTAGTTACCTGCTTTGACTGATACAGTCATTTAGGGTCTTCTTCATTTTTTCCTCAGCTGCAGTCTCTGAAACCTTGATCAGGTCCTTTACTTGCTCTAATGATTCTTCCTATGAAAAACACACGAAAAAGCTGTTATGCAAAGGAGGGCACTTTGTCATTCTGCCAGTGCTGTAACACCATTAGCTATGATGAGCAAGAATGAGGGAGGTGACTTTGACTTTGTAACCTGACAGAACAGAACCTTTGATGTATCATTACACTTGAAGTGTGCAGAGACAAGACTCCAACAGCTGGATGCATTTTGACCTCTTCCCAGTTTTTCCAATTACTACTCCAAGATACTACTGCTTGTAGCAGCTTTTTTATCTCACTTCTTTGATGAAGATCAGCCAATGGGAAACATCACCCACTCGGTAGGAGAAAAAAAGGTAGCTCTCCTTGGTTCTGTTCCAGCAAGGCCTGTGGCTGTTCAGGTTCACTGACAAATATATCTCTCCATATATATGTATATTTTCAGATGTTCAGTTTTCAAATACCTGAGTTCAAAAAGTTGGTTTATAAGCCCCTGTCTTCTCGTGATACTGCCTTGCATAAGTATGACTTCAGTGTTGCTGCTCACAAAGTATAGAAGGATAAATAAGGGATGGGACACTCAGAGTGCCCCAAATTAAAGTATTCAACATTAGAAGTCACTTAAAACAAACAAACAAACAAACAAACAAAAACAAAACCAAAAAACCAAACAAACAAAAAAAAAAGCCCCCACAAAACAAAACCTACTTACTTGAGATTGTTGATAGTTAATTTAAATAAGGTTAGAAAAAAAACATCAATATGGGAAAACACTATGACTAAGGCATCACAGTAACTGCCCATGAGATGATATGCCATTCTGTGTCTGTCAAGGTTTTTAGGAAAACTAAAAGCAAAAAGTGTCCTTTAAAGAGTTTCCAGCATAAATATATGGCAAAAAGACATTAGAGGAAGAGCCAAGGTGAGATAATTATTCGACATGTCATATTTTAATTCATTTAATGTTTTACAAAGAATAAAATATTTCTGGTGAAAGAAGACCCCAGCCCTACAGCCCTCCCAGAAAATTGTGGACAAGAATGTTTGACTAGCTCTAACAGTTCAAAGCAATTGGGGGGGGCAGGGGAGGAGGCAGAGAATGGAAGGGTGGATATCAGCTACTGTCACAAAATGAACAGCAAGGAATCCATCTGGGGGAAATTTTGAGGGTCTGACTTGAGGAATGTGGCTTCTCACTGCCATACTTTGCTGAATACATGAGCCTGGGAGGATGGTTGCCACTTACCAGGTGATCTGCCATTTTCTCAAGGGTGTTGGAAGTGTACAGACGAAAGGTCTGGTTGCCCCAGTAGCTCTTGACACAGACACAGGGCTTCCTCTCGTCGTATGGAAGGTACTGGTAGTTCCTGTGGAAACAAAGTATGGAGCAGATCTTGAAGGTGAGGGAGCAGTTCAAGGAGAAGCACAGAAAAGGAAAATTGTTTGATGCTCTCACAGCACAGAAACCGAAGACACAACAGGATGTGTTCACATGCACTGACCAATAAACACTGGAGAGAGCAAACACAAACATCACTTATGCTACCTGTGAGATCCCTGAAGAGAAAAAGTTTGAAATCAGTGGATCTAATTTTAGTGCTTTCCAGGGTGAAAGAAAAGCCAGGCAAAGAGGCATGCAGAGAAGCTCTGGAATATCAGTGGTGGGAAGGCACCAGAGAAAAAAGGAGCAAATATTAATATCTGATCATCTCTTCAAAAGGAATGGCTCCACACACTGCACAGTGGGAGAGGAATGGCATTCTCAACACCATGTTCCTTTTACAAGATGCTCTTTTTCAGAAGCAATAGTTTGTGGAGATAGACGCTCCCTGGCAGAAGCTGATCTACAAGACCCTGCTTAGCAAAAATGACACCAAACTTATAATAACTAGGTGATAAAATGCATCTACTGCTCTCTGTTTTCCCACTTTTGATCTAAGGTCCAAGCTGTCATACTAACTGGTTTTGTAATGCTGCTTTCTTTGGGTGTTCCGCTGCATGAGTGTCTTGTACGGAAAAAATGAGCATGATGGCAGCAGAACCAGAGTCTCTGCAGACTTGCCACAAAGCTGCTTGTTCTGATTAGAGCTGTGATAGGCACTATGGCAAGTCCATGCATCTAATAAGCATGTTGTCCTCCATTTATATAAATACTTTAACTTTATGAAACACATTGCTCAGCGACACTGGACGTAATACTTGAGGTCTCACCAATTTCTATACTAATGGTGGGACAGTGGAGAATTTTTTTAATGCCTATGAATGTTTATAAACTGCTTTATGTTCTCAGATACTCTAAGGCATTTCAGATAGAACTGGCCACATGTGTTTGATCACTAAGCCAAGCCCACAGGAACCAAATCTCTTGCTGCTCTTGAGCAATAACTCCTAACTTCCACACATCCCTAATAGGCTTATGTGAGAATTTTTTCAGTTTAAAAAGATTAATATCTCCTGTACAACTTCATTTTACTGCCCTTTCTGATATCAAAAGATAGACAGAATTTCCCTTTCTTCTCAATAATCTACAACAAGGTGAGCATTAGCCATTGAATTTGGTGTATAGCACAGTTACACAGGTCTTGGGCATCATTAATTTTGGTACTTTTATAAAAGAGAAAAACAATTCAACTATCTCCAGAGCCAGAACATCTTAACCTGAAATTCATAGAGATTGTGAGTTTTTAATTGGATTTACCAAGAAAATCATATAGCCATGAAATAATTCACACAGAAAACTGAACTATCATGTCTATTATTCCCACAATTTTGAGGAACCTTTTTAGTATTACCTTATCCTTAGTATACATTTTGGCATAAATGCGGAAATCGCCTGGCAGTTTCATGTTGTCTGCTTTAGAAGTCTTATTGTTATGCCTGTTCCTTTGATTAGTTAGTGGCTTTAATCTCCAAAATGGACTCTTCTTATAGTTTTCCATTGTTCAATTATGATTGTAAAAAGCAGAGTTTATCTAAACTATTGGATATCCCATTAAGTACTGATTAATACTAATACTGGTGAGACCAGTAAGATGCCATTATGAGATAACAGTCAAAAAGTCATTGGTAACTATGGCTGGCCAAACTGTTTTAGGTAGCACAGGAGGGAAAAAAAGATGCAGCATTCTACATAAATTTGAGGGAAAGGGAAATGTGATGAGAGAGAACTTTGTTAATATTGGTGTGAGCCAAGAAGCAAATATCCAAATTGAAGACTAATTAATTCTTTTACAATGGTTCTTTATATCTAAATTTTGGTTAAGGGAAAAACTAAAAAATCCCACTGTCTCTCAGGGAGGATAATAGTCCTCCACATGTATGCACATCTGCAGGTCTGTTAATGAGGAAAGTCAGCTATCCTACTATCAAATGCTCTTTTTCCCCTCTTCTCTTTTTTTACTTGCTGCAGAAACAAAATTTTCTACCATGGTATTTTAATTCTTATTTTCTTTCACTAGCTCTTATTTAATCCCACTGAGCCATTGATTGCAGGAAAGAATGAAAGTGTTTTTTAAGTTCAGAGATGTCCAGAAATCAAACAGATCCAGGTTGATATTTCCCACCTGGTCCTTGTATCTGTAAACTGCTTGTCCTTCTAAAGAAGGTACCATCTAGTCATGTCACTCAACAATATGGGGCTCTACCTACCAAAGCAACAAAGAAAATATTTCTTTTTATTAACACCTTTGAAATTAATTAAAGTTTTACACTTCTGTTTATAAACAAGGCCATTTAGAACTATTCTGCATGTTATTATCCATTGTTCCATTCCTTTTTTCAAGGACTATTTCCTCCTACTTCTGTTCCTACTTGCTATTTAACTCTCTATCTGGAATTAGTAGTTCTAGAAAGTGTTCTGGGAAGCTGACTTTGTCTTGATCAGATTTCAATATTTTACATGTGGTATTCTGCTTCTGGAGTTGATCACTGGGTGAATGTTAGTTGTAATCACAGTATGGGACCCTAAACCAGGGATGGCACTGGAGAATTTGCATTTTTCTGTAGCTTTCCAATATACATACAGTTGGTGTACCACAGCCCTTTTAGAAAGGGTTCAAAAGCCCATGAGGCCAGATCAGGTGAGTATGAAATGGCTTAGAGTCATTCACTTTAGTGGAAACTGAAAATTTACCGCTGTGAAAGATGCAATTGGGGATTTGAAAGCCCCAGTTTCACGCAAACTGTTTGATACTGCCGGGGTTCATCCATGAGTCCCACAGGATTAAAAAATAGGAACCAGATTCCTGTATGATGAGGTTTTGAAGAACAGATCCTCACCTGTTCCCACCTGTGATCAGTGGTTTCTCAGGGAGTGTGGTAGATATCAGGGGTACTCCAAGGTCTTGAGAAATGTCATCCCCCGCCTCATATAGAAGGTTTTCTTCTGCTTCTCCATCACGTGTCTTCTTCTTCCCTCCAGCTCCTGCTGACACCCCATCAGTAATATTTCCAAAGTTACCTAGAGGCACAGCGTTACAAGAGATGACTACCTTCGAGGTGGTAAATATGAATGAGGTTTAAAAAAAAGGAAAAGACCAGTCATACCAATGGAAAATCTTTGACCCCTCCTGTTCGTTACTTGTTCTGGCCACACCACAGTTTACAAAGGTCCTGACAGGTTATGTCGGTGCTAGTAACATCAGATTCCAGGACAGTGCTTCCTTACCTGCCCTATGTGATATATCTAGTATATCACATCACTAACTGATGTGATCCTCTGATTACTGGTTTTGCTAAAGAAATTCAGAAACAAAAATGATACTGCTGTTGACATTTTTAGTCTCGGGAGCCCTGATATGGGATTGATTTACATAGAAAATGTATGTCTTCTTTACAACATATGGATGGTCATTCCAAAGTCTGATCTCAGAAGTGCTAAAACTCATTTTCAGACAAGTAAATTTTGCATACTAGAATTGCATAGATAGCAATAACAATGTTTTGAGGTCCCAGTTTCGAGTCTAGTGTCAGACAACTCTGCTAATGATACAGTCATCTTCCCTGATAGGATTTTGCCTTAAAGGGCAATTATCAGCACTGGGAAAGAGGTGCATCCATCAAACTGATAACTACAGATTTCTTTTACAGGCAGAAAACATTCCCCACATGAGAAGGGCATTCTGAATCAGCCCATATGACATCCTGATCTGGACTTTTGGTTCAGTCTTTCACGTAAATAATGTATTAATTCTGATAAGAATCACCATAATTTCTTGCCAAAATATACAAATGAGTTTCTTGTGATTCTCAGCTCTGCTTCCTGCTAAGTTTCAGCAGGAATCAGTATCATTCATTGCTTGCCGTGTTTGTCACAGGCATCTCTCCCTGCACACGTGGCCTTACAGTTGAGCACAGTCATGTGCACAAGCACAAAGACTGGAAGTGCCAGGGTGCTTCTGTGCCCATAACTCTTTGTGGGCCTTGTACAGACATAACCCCCGCAAGTGAAATGAGATTAATTCAAGCTTCTCTCTCACAAGAAATTTTTTTTGCTTTGAAAATACCCACTCACTGTTCATGAAAATGTCTTCATTTTCTCTACTCCTGGGGACAATTTAGCTCCACCATGAGGAGATCCCTCAGGCATTAGAGTCCTGCTTTACACTGGAGGAGGACAGGACTTACCAGGAGGATCTTAGGACAAGCTATGCATGCATTTTGAGGCTTGCCTGTAAATCATCCCCCTGCCACAGTCACAGACTCACATGTAGCTCAGTGGAGTTGGCCAAGACAGTTTCCAAGGATTCTCCTCATAAAGGGGCTCCCTCACAGTTGGGGACTAACTGCAATGGGCACCACAGAACGAACTCTGCCCTGAAGTAAATTATCTGAGTTTGGTCTCCCAAGAGATTAAGAGACTAAATACTGGCTAAGTTGCTGTATATAGTAGGTGAGATGATTTGTATTAATACAGGGCATCTGGGAATAGAGACAGTTTGGAAACAGTATGCCCAGCTTGACTGTTAACTAGAAAAATTATGATCAGGGTTTAACTAGAATGTAAGCTCTACTCTGAAGCTGATTCCTGGGCCCCAAGACACAGCTATCAGTAACACCTATCATCCCCTCGCTCCCGTGTCTCCTCTCTAATTTGGAAAAGAGCTTAATAGACTTACCAACAGAAACCTCAAAAGTTATTGGTTTGTCCCCAACCTTCCTGTCAATCATTGTGGCTTCAAAAAATGTCCCAAAGAGAAGGAATTCCTCAAATTTTTCTTCATAGATCTATTGTAGAAGAAGGAGGAAAAATTAACATTTATTTTACTTTCTACTCCTTTTTTTACAGCACAAAGAATTCTTTATAAGTCTCTAGCAGTTGTGTTACTGTTGTAGATCTATCAGTCTGAGGTGGTCAGTGAGGCACATTTTGTAGGAAGAAGTAATAGCTCTTGTCTGAGAAACTGATATGTCTGTGTGATTTTGGTCTTGTCAGTAGTGTCAAATTATATCATAACTGATTATGTAAAAGCCATTATCCCTCACTTCATACTCTGCCCCACTAGTAGTTGATGTTTAAATTATTTCAGCATCTTCATATACTCTTATCCCACCATTCAAATGATACAATTCAAGAGCAGTTTAAGGGCACACTTTTAGTACAACAGCAATGAGTGTGACCATAGCTTTCCGTTGCACTGCAGCAGTAAATGCTGCTGTTGTAATGCATCCAGTTCCACTTTTCCCCTGGATGTCTTTAACATACTGCCCATGTGTTTGTACTATCCAGACTTTGATCTTGCTCAAAGTCTTCGACATTTATCTCCCAGTGACACCAGTAAGATACGAAGATTTTTAGTGTCCACATTTAGGTGGCAGCCATACGCCCAAGCCTACTGAAACAAAGCAGTCCCGGGGGAGATGAGCAGTTCTCTGCTCTTTGCCTCTCCTAGCATCACAGTATGGAAACCAGTAACCCAGTAATCTTATTTTCAGCTCCTGATAGAATGTAGAAGCATGGCAACCATAGGGTCTCAACACAGCAACACACCCTAAAAAGTGTAATGGCCTTTTGTGAAGTTTCAAGGCTCTGCTAGGCTCTGTGTGCACCAATTGGAGACCCAGCATCTGCTTGTCCCTGGCACAGACTCTCACTCAAGGAAGGCCAGCTAGCATCTCTGACACTCTTGGGTCAACAAAACAAGCTATTAGCCCCAAACCAAGACTAAGTTCAAAGAAGATATGTTTTATGCAGAGTTTTCCCCAAACTTACACCCTGACTGCCATGATCTTTCGCATGCAAACCCTACTCATTCCACAACATGGACACCAGCAAACTGAAGCCTATTAGGCAAGACCCTTCTGCAATAGAGTGAGATGAGAATAAAATATCAGCTATACATGAATATTTGTTTCCCCCACTTTTGCAAAGCAAAAACAGCTCTTGACACAGCCCACTATTTCTTCATTTTTAAAAACCTCTGTTTTACACAGTAAAAGGGCATAGGTCTTCAGTGAAAGGATTACCAGCATCATATATCAAAGCCAACACCACAAACAGATTGTAGCTCCAGAGTAAGTTTATCTTCTCTGCCCCTTGCTTATTTCTACCATGAAACCCAGAGCATATATGGATGCCTAATAAAGCCAAGGCTCAGAGACTACAACACACACATCTATCTCCCATTGCAAAGAAAACAAATTGTATCTGTTTGAGATCTTCTTTGCTGCTGGAATAGGTCAATAAACTTGTGCTATGGGGGTGGATAATTTGCCTCTGTTGTCTTGGAGGCTCTGTGAGATATTTTTTGCATTATATGTAATGTCTCCAATTCTTGCTTTTTCTTTCAGAGAGTCGTAATACAATTACTGTGTCTACTGTAGCATGAAATATTGTCAAAACCAAAAGAATATCAAGCATCACTGTATCATGTCGTTGCCCTTTACTCATTCAGTATTTGAAATGGAGACACTATGCAGAAATAAATCTTTACTACAACTATTAATGTTTGTTAGTGTTACAGCAGGGTTTGTTCCTCCTTATTTTTCTAGGGCCTAAGACAGCTACTCACAATATTGTATTTCCTCCATATAGAGGAAAATCTGTATGGAAATAAATGTCTCCTAATGTCACCTCCATGACAGTTGTAGAGAAGAACTGAGAGACAGAGGTAATTTACAACTATATGAGTATATAAAGCAAGACCGGGGCACAAGTTCGCACAACTGGCTTGTAGTTAACCCATGCCATTTCTCTACTAACACATTTGTTGACCTGCTCCAGCCAGCACTCATGCCAAAGATTCCAGGGCACAGACCAAGGAAGAACACTTGTCAAGACTAGGCCTCAAGATCAAAGAACAATCGCTCCTCTCTTTACTTGTAGAGATGGAGTTGAAAGACCAAGAATCATATCTAGTAAAGGACACAAAAGCCAAAGCTTTGATCAGTGACATAGAATCATAGAATCGTGAAGGTTGGAAAAGACCTCCAAGATCATCAAGTCCAACCATCAACCGAACACCACCATGCCCGATAAACCATATTGCAAAATGCCATATCTACTTGGTTTTTGAACACTTCCAGGGATGGTGACTCCACCACTTCCCTGGGAAAATGTTTAAACGCTCTTTCAGTGGAGACATTTTTCCTAGTATCCAACCTGAACCTCCCGTGGTGCAACTTGATGCCATCTCCCTTTGTCCTATCATTAGTTTCCTCAGAGAAGAGGCCCCATCTCACCACAATCTCCTTTCAGGTAGTTCTAGTAGACGTACTGAAGTGGGAGGAAAACTGGTTACGAGAATATTTTTTCCTATTTACTGGGAAAAAAAAAAAGAGCTTGATTATGCACCAATGCTGCTCCCAGACAGTGATGTGATGGAGCAGAGAAACAACTCTCAGGTATAGGCTCAGCTTCCAAATCCCTGCCACAACTGCACAACCTGCCCAAAGAATAGTGCAGATCTTCCCATGATGTAACCCTGTGCAACAGGTGGAGTTAGGCAAGTAACATCATTTAACACTGGTTGAAACTGAGCACATAACTTTCAGTAAATCTCTTTTAAAAACATTATCAATCTAATACCACGCTGGCAATGCAGGGTTAAAGGAGGAGAGCAAAACAAGCTAGACTGTATCTGTCTGTCTGTATTTGTACAAAATCTATGTCAGTGATTCCCTCCTGACTTCAATTGACAATTACCAATTTTCTCGAATGAATGCAGGAAATCAGACTTTATAAGTACCAGCTGCCCCTGCTGGTTCTCTGCCATTTAGCATCATATAAGTTTCTGGTGGGGATATGTGGATGCAGCTAGTGCAAAAGGGACAATAGGCAGGAGACCCGAGTTTTAGGGACACCAAGTCCTACTTATGAGTTTTTTGAGTTACAAGTACATATTAATGCTCCATTTGTGCTGGACTATTATGGGAAGGTCCCAAGACTATGGAGACATGGAGATGCTGTAGGGAGCAGAAAAAGTAGTATATATGGCCTGAACCCAAATACAAGTACCAGTGCCATCCTTGGAGGTTAATCTCTTAATATCATACTGACCTCTAAAGGTACATCAAATGGCTCGACTTCCACTTGAGTTGAGTTCATCTTATCTGAAGGAGCAGCTGACTTTCGATCCTCGCCTGCTTTCTCAGTTTTGTCTTTTCCTTTGAGTGCTTTGAAGTCTTTACCTTTGGATGACAACTTGATATCCTTGATAACACTTGAAAACTTTGACTCTCGGGCTCCCCCTGAAAGTATTTCCACAGCAATCTCAATGAAGAGACGTCCCCTGAAGGAAACCCCTTCTCCAAAACCTTCATTAAGCTCCTGGTGGTCATCAATGAGGCTGTGGTTCCGGGGTGAGCCATAGAGATTGATCCAGGCAGGCCCAAAGGTAGGCAAAAACCCTGGAGATAAAGTATATTTTATGGCATTTCTGTTAGGTGTTAGCATGCTCTCCCCACTGTCTGCTCCAAGAAATCTTGCCCCTTGCACACCAAAAGCCAATCAGGACCGATTTCTGTGCAGTGGGGACCGCTTCACACAGAGCACTGTTTTGCCTCTGCCAATACCCAACCCAGGACTGTGCTGGTATGGAGCTCTTTCTCAGAGAGTGTTCATACCACACATGGTGGGTCATACATGTTATACATGTAGACTAAAACATAGGCGAAAAGACTCTAGGTAGTGAGCCTTACCTCACACAGGTGCAGACAACNCAGGGTGGAAAGATAATGAAGGCTTTCTCTTTTAGGCTAAAATATTTCCAAGTCCATATCACTACTCAGCTTATATGATTTTTTTCTTCCATTTTCTGATTAGGGACTTAGATACACATTTGAATTGGTGGGTTTAAGGAGTTACTACTGTGCCTTTGCTGTGATAACTGACCATGTTCCACACATAGATCACACAACATAAACATGGTTATACATGTAGACTAAAACATAGGTGAAAAGACTCCAGGTAGTGAGCCTTACCTCACACAGGTGCAGACAACACACTAGTCCATGGTACTTCCTTGGGCTGTGACAGCACCCAGCTGAGCGTTACCTAAACACTTTGCTCTTATTGGGTAGATCAAAAACACAAGCCTGATCTGCCTTTGATTTTCAGTGATTTCACTCTTTGTGTTAATTGCCCAACAGAAACTCACATGAACTATAAACTTACGTCAGACATCCTTAATGGACTAGACTACTGCCACAGTCATAAAGAAGGTACCAAATTATGCAGAAGCCTTTTAACAAGAAAGACAGTGGCAGACCACCACACACCAAGCACAGTGTAATACAATGTCAAATTAAGTAACAGAGGGTCTCTCAGAACCAACACTTGAGCTCTGGACATTCCTAGCCAGCTCCTAGTTCCCATGCAAGTAGATTTTACCTTAGGGGTATTATCCTGGAACATTTTCACCTTTACCTTTGTCACCGTCTTGTTCATTTGATATTTTCTTCAAATCAATGAAGTGTGTGGCTAAAGCCACATCATTCATGCTGCCTTCATCCCAGACCTGGATTTTGACTCTTCGACAGAGTGGAGGGAACATTTCCTTGAAGATAATCTGTTCTTGCCACACTGGATCTGCACAGTTCTTTTGCACTGTTGTCCGGCCCTGAAATGAAAGCCCAGCAAACTTAACCACAGAGGGGTCGAAGTCTGGATAGTGGCAATGAGTAGCACAAATTCCACTTAGCACCATCTCTCTAGCAATTTTTAAAGCAAAAATATCCTATCTTGAAAGTACTTTGTCTTTTCTAATAGCTTGTTTATTTTGGCCTCCATATCTAATAAAAGACAATGTTATTGCTGAAGAATTCCTACCTGCATAGCACAGCCTGGAACAAAATCTAACACTTCAGGGCCCCTTGGCACAAAATACATCTGTAAAGACAGACTTTACCATTCCTGCTGCAAACTGCACATGTTCCAATGGCTTTTAAAATATCTGGGTAGTGGTGATGCAGCACAGTTTGTCTCATAAAAGATTAAATTCATTAATTCTGCCAGGCTGCATGTATCAATGGAATTACCATAAATGAGGCAATTTATCTAGCAAAAAATCTAGCAATTTATCTGGCTCACATTCTGGGCACATGCCTGTGTGCTGGAGGGGTAGGTTCCAGAGCTATTCCTCCTAATCTGAAGGAGATGTCAGGGTTGTATCATAATCCATGCAGTTGCTGGCTGTGGCAGAACTTCTACTTTCACTTTCAGTGGGGAGAACTGAACCAGGAAACCCACCAACACTACCTCTGAAACCATAGTTTATGCACCAGTGTGCAAACTCACACAGTGACCCATTCTTGCATCTTCTTCAGTCCTCTATTGAACCTGAAGGTTGCATGCATTTGGATGTTTTAAACCCACACTAGTTTGAGAAGTAACACTTTGCAATTTGGATTCTCAACACAACATGAAATCAGTTCAAGAGCCTTGTTCTTATGTCTGAAACACCTGCAAAGGACTGGTTACAGCCGTCCCTAAGGCTTCCCTGCACACAGAAAGCATTGCTGGCTTAAAATAATTGCCAGTTTGATTCTTTCCTAATTTACACCATAATCAAGACTCCCTGACATATCCTTCATGGATGTACCCCAGAGAAACCAAGCCCCTGGACCTCCTCTACACTCCTCTTTCTACAAAGTCAGGAGCTCCTCTCAGCAGTTATCTGTCACACTGTGTTTGATGTTTAAGTTGCTCCAGGAGCAGTGAAGCCAGGCAGCACTGTGACAGTCTGCTGCAATGCTTACTCTACCCACAGAGAGCTGCAAGGGTCCTGAATTTCAGCAGAGTAATTCAGAAATCAATACACAACCCTAAAATCCAGATTGAACCATCCTTACTGATTTCAGTCCTGCTTCCTTATTTCGCTCTAGGGAGACCAGAACACAGCACTTACCTAATACCATGCTGGGTAAATCACTGTCTTGTAACTTTATGTTTTAGGAACAGTGCTAGAGAATCCTGTTTCCCCTCCTCCTGCCTGCCTCTACCCTACTGCTGTAAGGCTATTAGATCTGCTGGCATTAAGTGTCTCCATCACTTTATTCCTGCATAATTTAAGAATTGAAAATTTTCTTATGACAGAAATATATGTTTTACTTAATTTATGTGACTTTAAGTTAAAGGACATCAGCAGAGTCATCTGCCTGCAGCACACCTAATAAGAAAGAAGGCCTACTTTTGTGATCAAGAGGATCCCAATTACCATTTGACCTGCAAACATGACCACCACATAGGGATCCACAAGGTCCTTACTGTCGCCTATGAATGCTTTGGTGACATTGGCCATGATGCTGGAGTTCATCTTCGGAAGTCCTTCTGCTTTGTAAATTCTAACATAAAATCTGGCCCATGGTCTTTCAGATGGAAACCCTTTGGGGATCAAGAGGTTTCTAAAGGAAAAAAAAAAGAAGCTGTTTTCTTAAAATTGAAAACTCAGACAATGAAGCGATATTTTTTCCAACAGTACTGTCACCTTAAGTTAGCATGCATCCTGAGAAGACATGAAAAAGTGTATGAATTTGCTTCTGCATCTAAACCAAAAAAAATCTGGCTACTATGAGAAAATGATACAGCATTACTCAACAAACTTGTCTGTGTGATATAGAATCATGTCCAGTTGGATCATTCTGTTCAGGACCTTGTCCAGTAAATTCTGAATATCTTCAAGCACAGAGATTTCCCCCTCTCTCTGGGCCCCTGTTACATCTTCATGGTAAAAAAACCTTTCCTGAAATTCCCTTGTTCTAACCTGCATCCAAAGCCTCTCATTCTTCTACTGTATTCATCTGAAAAGAAGGATATCCTTCATGAAGGATACCCCTTGGACTTCTCTTCTTAATGCTCAAGAAACCAACACCCATCATCTTCCCCTGTAGAACATCTGCTCCAGCTCTCCATCATTTTGGTGACTCTCCATAGACTTGGTCCACTATGTCAGCACTGGCCAGAGGCATTACCCCAGTAAAATTTGAAGTATGCTGATAGCATATTTACCACATTGAACTTCTGTGTTTTGCAAGGAGAATGATAATGCACTTGAGTTTATCTATGGATATGGAAAATATCTGCACATATATATCTGATAGGGGCGAAGGAATAGCTTTTCCTCATATTTTTTCATCTTAGTTCACTGCTTTAAGAAATCTTTAATTGGTTTCAGATCAATGAACATTCTGTCAGAGCTAATTTGAAACTTGGCCATGAGACTTGGCCGAGTCTATCAGCTGCAGAGAAGTGACCCTAACAAGCCTTTCAATTTAGTTGAGAGGATTGTAAAAATTCTTTTTGATCACATCAGAACAGTCAGCTGTATAATGCTATCCTGCTAGTAATGCTGAGTTAACAAGGAAAGGACAGAAAGGAGGGCAGAGGACTTATTGAGGCATCTAGTAAAGAAGAAAGCAGTTTAAAAAAAATCCAAGAAACTACTGCAGTACTTTTCAATCTGCTCCTCAGTATCAGCTGTTTTCTGTGTAGCTTGTATTGCATCACCTTTCCCAGTCACACTGATGTCACACTTCAGGTATCCCTTGGCTCCTGTCCTAATGTCAGCAGGGTCTGTGAGAAGCGCCCACTTGTCACAAAACTGATGACCTGTAAGAAAGACAAACTTAAACGCTCAAATAGAAGATGCAAAAAAGATACAAATATTTTCCTCTTCACTCCCAGAAAGGGCACATTAAACAACATTGTGCTTCAAGGAAGATTGTGCTTGTCCATCAGACATGGCTAGAGAATCCAAAATGTTGTGTGACAAAAAAGACAAACAAAGGATTGATCCAGAGCTCATCAGAAAAAAAGCCCATTTTCATCCCTGTTTACTGAGATCATTGACTAAAGACCAGTGGAAGGTTGGGTGGTATTTCAGCAGCTTAGAACTCTGAGGCAGCAAAATACTTTCTGGGAGCTGTGGCCAGGTGTAACACTAAGAAATAAAGGAAAGAAGTGGACAGACACCAGAAGAAGAAGTAGCCAGGAGCAGGTTCAGCTCCATCTTTCAAGGGGGAAAATGCACATGACAATTCACCCACTACAGCCCGTGGTGTAGCCCTGCTTCAACAACTCCCTCAGGAAAGCTCCTGACATCCTACATTAAGTCCTTGGACATTACCCTGGGTGTGTAGAGGAGTGGGAAGGAGAGACCACAGTGTACCAGGGATACGAGCTCAAGACCAACCCTCAGAAATCACCCTCCTGCTAAAGTGTGAGCAGAAGATACAGGACAGAATTCAGAGACTAGCACAGACTGAGTACAGATGTAAGCTGCTCACTTCAGATAGGCCATTTCTCTCTAGTAACTCTTGCATGAGCTCTGAAGAAAGGGTGGCTTGAATAACTCCACACTTTTGTCATACCTGTGTGATATGTACAGCAAGTGGCCTAAATGCTTTTCTTCCCAAAGACCAAGAGACCAAGTCCTTGAGTAATTATGGAAGAGAGGTACATTTTTTGTGAATGTTTTGGTTGTAAAACACACCAAAAAAGCAGCAGATGATATTTTCTTAGCTTCAAATTTCAGAAAGAATTGGACAGTTCTGAAGATGACAAGTCAAGAGGACCCATAGTCACCTCTTTGTCATCTTCACTCTCCTGTTCTTGTCTGCTCCTCCTCTTGTTTCATGCTCTCCTCACTATTCCTTTTACTCTCCATCTTGCTCTCCTTCCCCCTACTCCTTCTACCCCAACACACATGGCAGAGCTTTGGATGCTCTATAGCAAATGGGTGGAGTTGGGTTTTAGAACTATGCACTCTGACCACTTAAAGAAAAGCCATCCTTGATAAGTGCTTCCCACCAATGAGCAAGCTGGCAAGGTGTTTTCAGTGTTGAACTTTTACCCAACTGTTTGGCTGCTATCCAACTACGAATACAACACTTCCAAAAACTTTTAAGTCTATCCCTTGGCATAAACCACAAGCATCTAAGTAGAAAAGCAGCACATCTCCCTCTCCTTCCCTGCTTATACCTCATTTAACAGACAAAATGGGCAGAAAATGCACCACTCACCTGGCTGACTGTACACTGTTCCCAGATCTACTTTAAAGGAGCCTATCAGCACACTCCCAATCAGTTTGTTGTGCATAACCTGTTAGAAAGGTTAAAGAATGGTTAAAGAATGTCACTATCTCTCTTCACAGTCAGCATAAGAAAGAGCAATCCAGGCAAAGATACATTTTGTTCAGAGTTAATAAGCAGCAACATCCAGCACCACCCAAAACTGGGGACACATAGCCACAGAAGATACAGGAAGCGTTTGAAATGTGTTCCCTACCCAATATTGTGCCAATTTAGAAAACAATATAGCTGCATCTGAGCAGAATCACACAGGTCCTAGGATTATATGATCTCAGGTCCTAGGATTATATAAAGCAGCAATTAGATGGATGTGTCTTCAGAGCAGATGCAGTTATAGTACTTATTTTGGTAGTTTTAAATAAATCATAATGAATGTAAACATAGGGGGCATAACTGGTTTCACACTAGGCTGCAGAAATCTTATCACTTTCTGTGCAATAGTTGAATTGCCATAAGAACTGAGTACAGTCAGAGCACAAAGAACTGAAGTGTTTCTTTGCAACATTTAAATGTGCCCATAAAGCAAGACACTCACTTCTGATTTACCCCACAAAATACTAATGAAATCAGAGGAGTAATATAGATGTAAATGAGATGGCAAGCAGGCCCCAGTAAGTCTGTCTCCTTATTCTTCCTGCCAAGTAATGAATTTAATTTAATTTAATTTAATTCAAATTTAATTAATAATTTTCAATTATCATGATTACTGGATCTATTTATTTCCTTGTCTGATTCTCAAATACTTGTATGTGGCTCACTTCATAGATAAGGCAGAGGCTGGAACTGTATTTCTCAAAAAATGTATCTCACCTGCTTTCAGAATAGACTAAAAGGTTGAAACCTATTTTTTGGCTGCGGAAAAGCCTCTGAAAGCAGGATGAATTTTCTGGAACACCTTAACCAAATTACAAAGAGAAATCAAGCTCATTCAAGCCCACAGAAGCTAAATCTAAATGTTGGAAGTAAACAACTAAGCCTCTGACAGCATTTCAGGAATCTGGAACACCTCATACCCTCTCTTTGGACCTACACATCCTGCATACAAGACTTTTGAGATTTTGCCCTGGATTTGTAATGTGACTTTATTTTGGGTACTTCTCAAATGCAGGACATACATTTCAAATTAAAGATCACTCATACCTTCATCAAGATTCACCAGAAAATTCAAGAGGTTTCCAGTTGCAATATAATGTTATAATGCAATATAATGCCCCCTGTTAAGGGCCTGGGGCTGCTGTGCCCCTGTGGTTTAGGGAACACACTCAGTTGTCCTTGGTAATTCCTCACTTCAACAGTATTTCAGTATTGGAGATGAAGATTTAGCATGAAAGGGGCACCTCAGTTTTACTATGGCATTATTACAAGCTTGCTGGTATGCACTGGTGGATAATAGTGAAAAAAATCTACTAATTAGGAGGTGCTGATAAATTGAGAGTCTCATTTTCTTCTGAAATGCAGGGTTTGAATACAGCTACACTAACTGCTGAACTGATGGACAAGGGCACTAATCTCTTTTGTTTTCCTTGAGCTTCCATATGCAGATAAGTTCATTTGTACAGATTAAGCAAATTCAGTGCATGAATGATTTCTGATAATGGAGGTTGCCAATCTTTGTTTCTCGTTAAGTGAGATTCATGCTAAGCAAGTGCTGTGAAACTTTCCATCCCTCAGGGTTTCCTTCACTCCCAGCACACACATTTCCTCTCCTTGTTTCTATTCCCCTGATAGATTGTATTCTCCAAAACTATGTTGCAAGGTAATGAATCTCAGTTTTCAGCAGCGTACATAAACACCACACTGGGTTAGTTTGTTGTTGTTTGTGGGGGCTTTTTAAAGTAATTTTTTATCTAGAATGTTGGAGACCAGGCCTATACCAGGCCTGGAAAATCAGGCAGCCAAGCAGACATTAAGCCTGAGAAAGCAGCTACTCAGGCAGACAGGAAGCCTGGGAAAGCAGGTGCAGCAGAGGCACAGTGAGAGGCCTCGAAGATGACTCTGGAATTCAGTAAACAACCTTGGACATTCTGTGAGAATGGAAGAAGAGACTGTTAATATGCTGCAGTTACACTGTGCAAGAACACCTTGCAGTAAGCACCTGAAGTCCAGGATGAAAAAGAAGAAGAAAGGACTGTTAGAGCCAACTTTACACCAAGATAAAATATGGACTTATATGTAGGAGTGTTAGAGTGTGGTGTGATTGTATTAAAGGGTTGTGGGAGTGTGTGTAAGTGTGGAAAAAGTTTTAAAAGCGTGTTAATTAATTCCTTGCATGTTCTTTGCCCTGTAAGCTAAAAGATCCTTGCACGTGGTGTGATACAAGTAGTTAACTTAAACCACACACCCTAGAAGTGACCATTTCTGCCATTTCTCTTGCTGCCATCCACCTTCCCTTTACACTGTAGCGCACGGAAGATGAAGAGGATTGAAGAATAAAAGCCTTATCTTTGTGATACAGCCAAGCTGTCTTTTCTTGCCACTGAGTCTCAGACAGCTAGGGACCAAAAGTCCTAGTTCGAGAGCTATGTCAGGGGGGTGGACATCGGCACTAGAAGACCTTTAATTTCTTAGTGTTGCACCTTCATCTATAATTTGCACCTTCAGCTATAAATCAAATCAGTCTGCTGAGCCTAATGAAACTATGCAGATATACAGCAGGTAAATGTGACACATTTTTCCACATCCCAAATACACTCAGAAAGCTGGCACTCTCCCCTCCATCACTGGATATATGGAATTTTTATCAAAAGAATGTGAGACTGGAAAGACTGGCCATATCTTGGAGAAAAATAACTGCACATCCCCCAACAGCAGCAGCACACAAGAGTTGATGCCTTGGCACTGCGCCAACAGGAACCATGTCAGAAACACATATACAGGCCATACACTGGGATGTGAGTCATAGCAGCGAGGGGATCTTTACTCCCATGCAAAATATGAGTCATTGTCAGCCTGTAGTAAATTCTGCCCTCAGAGATTAGAGGAGATGAGATCTCCTTTAGGTACCTCCTGTATGAACTTCATATATGTTAGCCGTGCACATGATACAGGGGATTTCAAGTGAACCTTAGGATTCAGACTGTCAATTTACTACCAGCATTGAAAACCTAGTTGTCCAGCTGGCCATGTGTAAATGAACACTCTTTATTCTGTAGGGAAAAGTTGCTGCTATTAGCAGCTCAGAAAAACAAGTATAAGATGTGCCCTATAGCTCCTGAACACTGCTTGTCTCTATTAAGCACAACTAGCAGAGATCCTTTCCTGGAGTACATTTTTGAATTGGACAAAGCCTTTCAGAGAAAAAGAACCTTTCCTTGAGCAACAACTCACTGTTTATTTGCAGAGAAATCTCTGACAAAGTGGATCGACTTTTGGCAAAAAAACCAGTTTATGAAGGGCATAGCCTGAGATATTTCTAAATAATACAAATGCAGCACTGTCCAGAGTCTCATGAGATCTTTAATTCCTTAGCAACCTTGCTAAATGTGGTGATGAGTCTCAGACAAGGTAATTAGCATGGCTCCATAGACTTGGACTTCCAAACTGCACATCATTATCTAATGCACCAAGTCCAAGAGCATACATATCTTCCATTAGGACTGTTCTGAGATGTCACAGAATCATAGAATCATTAAGGTTGGAAAATACCTTTAAGATCATCAAGTCCAACTGTTAATCCAGTACTGCCAGGTTCACCACTAAACCATGTTGCGAGTGTCACATCTACAAATCTTTTGAATACCTCCATGGATGGTGACTCAACCATTTCCTGGGCAGCCTGTTCCATGGCCTGACCACTCTTTCAGTGAATATTTTTTTTCTAATATCTTCCCCTGGCAACATTTGAGACCATTTCCTCTTGTGCTGCCACTTATTACTTGGGAGGAAACACCGATCCCCCACCTGTCTATAACCTCTTTTCAGGTATTTGTAGAGAACAATAAGGTCCCTCCATAGCTTTGCTGGGACCTTACTTGCAGTGAGCAGTGGAAGCAGCACTGAACGCTTGGAGCCCACTCCTCTGTTGAGAGAAACCAGCCACTGGCACTCCCAGACAGCCCGAGAGCCACTGCTGAGGATAAAGTACCTGGACTATTTAGTTGGAAACAGTCATGTCTGAGGAATTGAGATAAGCCAGACATTTCAACTCAGTCATTTGAATGAAGTGGCAGCTTGAAAACTAGAGGGATGAAGACAGTGCTGACAAAAGTAAGCTAAGCTGAATTTTCTCATTCCACCTTGCCAATTGCCAAACCAGCAATGAGTGTCCCTTAAAAGCCAGACTAAATCTTCCTTTAGGGTTATGTTCCTTCAAATCACCGCCAGCTGCTTCTCCTCTTTTTCCTCTCCTCTATCCTTTCTCTTTTCCCCACTACATGCTGACTTTATAGCACTCCTGGTACCCAAAATTATTTCTCTTCTTAATTACACTAAGAATCATTTACAGCCAAAGTGACATAAACAACAATGACCTTTACATACTGTGCTAAGCTTTCCCAGGTACTTACAGAGATGTTGATTATTTTGTCGAACAGCAACACCTGTGGTCCAACGAAATCAAACACAAAGTACTGTGGGAAAAGGTGACAGCAGATCAGAATCATGCTTTTGAAGGCAGCCAGTGCAGTCAGCTGAATGGTTCAGTTTTCTGGGTGAGACCGAGCCCCAGTGAGACACTGAGGGTGCTGGTGGACACAACAAAACCCTTTCCTTGTCCCCAGCTCCTGTCTACTGTGGCCCAGACTAGAGAGTATTGTCAAAGGGACAGGAGGCACAAGGAAACCCAAAGGATCTGTTGGTTTTGGGGGTTGTTTTGATCTCGTTTGTCACCAGCTGGAACAAGCATATATTAAGGAAAGGCTTAAACAGTGAAATAATAGGAAGGGGAATGGACGGAGGGGGTGGGGGGTGGCTAGAAACACTATAGACCAAACTCCCAAACAGATCATTTGAAAAACTGCAGCAGCAGTGGGCGTAGAGCAGAATTAATTGGAGAGGGTGGGGAACAGGATGGACAGAGTTTGAGAAGAGAAAGAGCAAACAGAACTAAACCCAACAGAGCTGTTGACCCCCTGGACAGACCTCAGACACACAGGTGCTACAAACCTAATTCATCCCCTTTTGAGCTACTAAATAATAGAGTACACCAGAGCCGTTCAAGAAAGTGTCTTCTTTAAGGGAAAGTACCTACCTCATTGTAGAAAGGGGCATTTGTGCCTTCCTTTACTGTTGTTTGCTTTTTCTCATCACCTATCTCAATGATCACCACAGGATCGATGTTCTCACCCACCAGCTGCCTGGCCTCGATGATGGTGATGGCAATCTGTGGGACACAAGGATACCAATCACACTGCAGGCTCAGGTCCAGCCTCTCTAAGGAATTCAAAGGCACTTAAGGGCCGTGACTCCCTGCTCACCTGATAGTTCTGTGATTTCAGCTCCTCTTCATGAATTCTAGTCACCAGCTTTGCCCTGTTTAAACGACAAAACAGGTCATTAGGCATGTCTAGGCAAGAGCTGGTACTTGGACACATGTTGGAAAGACTTCTTGACACTAAGCTAGTATTGTTTATGGCAGGTAGCTTTGTTGTGAACAGTTAGGCTTGATTTCAGCAGCAGAGGTCACCTCTGTTCTCATATACTTGTTAATAGGGAAATGTTTGGCATTTACACAGATCAGTGCAGCTACCTGTCATGCATGGGAGTGATTTCACTTGCTGATCCCATCAAATTTGACTCCATTCCTCCCCTGTATGAAAAAAAACAACCACACAAGCTATTTGCTATAGAGATTGCTGTTCCCTCTGGCTTGTTTTCTTTAGCAGAGTTCATTAGCACAGTGGAGGCTCTCATAGGATCTGTTTCAACCTCTCCCTGCACTGGATAGCATCTTTGATATCTTTGAGCTGACAGTGTTTTGCTGACAAGTACATCCCACTCTGTCATGTGGGACAGCAGCAGTAAAGGGATCACTGCTGTCAGTAAATGGATTATCTGTCAACAGATGCATTGTCCCAGGACAATGCCATTCCTGAGAAGGATGGAAAAGGTGTTTTGAGGAATATTAGATAAGATACATGAAAGAGCACCTTTTCCTATTTGGGCTTAGGGATCCAAAAACATTGGACAAAGCATCGCTGCTCATTGGGTCTTCCTCTCCCTCTTCTCTTCTTCCAAGATTGTCATGGAGAAGAATTGCATTTTCATCATGATCACCTGATGAAGAAAACAAACAAGAAGGTAAAACCCACATCTGATTTCTTCAAGCAAAAAGGTCATGTCGAGCAGAGCAGTGGATTTATCTACCAGAACTGAATATTTTATTTTTTGTGGGGATGTCCCAGTTAGAGATACAGGAGTGGTTTGTATTGAGCAGCATTAATTACAGTAGCAGCTCCCCTCCTGTGCAAACCACCAGGCGGGTACAGAATGACACAACTTTGCTTCTGTTGCAAGGCAGCCATGCAAAAGCCAGCTCCACAAATGTTCCTCCCCCAGCAATCTCATATAACATCTATGCTCCCCAGCTGTCCTCTGGCTCTTGTCCGGCCTTCCTAGAACACAGAGAAGGTCAAATTGTATCTGTGTAGGCATAGCCTGGTTTTCAGCCCTTGAGGGAAAGCCTGTAGTTTTGTACCTGTAACACCAAGTTCCCATGACTGCCCTCCATATCCTATTTACCCTAGAGCACACTGTTTGATTACGGGCTTGCAGTAGCCTGTATTTTTTGCTCTGAGGCTAAAGCAGATAAAACTTTTCCTCAGCTGAGAGGAACATCTTGTAATTAATAAGAAAATGGTCTTTAGTTTTCTCAACTCCAACAACCCAAACCTCTTGTTCTAAGGAACAGAGAATAAACTTTTTAAGTGTATTGCCCTTTAGCTTAATAATGCATATGGCACAAAATAGGCATTCCTGTTTCTGCCCAAACACCAGTCAAGACACATGTGGCTGGTTTATTACAACATTGTACTTCAAGGGCTGCAAAAATAGTTCGTGAGACTACAAAAATAAAACTACTGATGGTGACTACAGATCTTGATGAATTGGTGGTGATACAAGAGAAATGAGAATTGCAAAATGTGCAGGGGAATATATCCATAGTTTGGAAACCAGTGGTGTGTTGAGGGAAAGAAACAGGAGAATTTGTGGGTGTACCCACATCAAAATAAAATAAAGTAAAATAAGCCAAAAGAAAATAACTGCTGTACATTTAAGAGGAGAACTGTTACTAAGTAAAGTTCAGAGCTTTATTGAGCCAGCCCATCCAGCCATCAGGGCCTACACAGGTTTCTAATAGAAGAGGAATTTCTGGAGGAATTACACACCTGTAATGGCTTATCTATCTCTAGAGTAAAAAAAAATACTTTCAAAAATGTGACATCTCTCTATTGTAAAAATCAGACAGACAGTTTTATTTTACTCTACCAGACAGAG
The DNA here is from genome assembly GCA_013397135.1 of Pachyramphus minor. NCBI lineage: Eukaryota > Metazoa > Chordata > Aves > Passeriformes > Tyrannidae > Pachyramphus > Pachyramphus minor. Next base: position 59,148 of record VYXB01003812.1, read on the forward strand.
CAGTCTGAACTCACAGAATCTGAATGTGGACTTAATGAAAGAGTTAATGCAAAAAGAATTAGCTCTCTGTTTATTTGTGAATAAGAGTTTACTGCCTGTTTTGTCAATACTAAGCCTTGAGACACAATTCAAATGAGTTCATATGAAATTAGATCTAATATAATCTCCCACTTGCTCTTCCCAGTTGCAATGTTGATTTAAGAGGCCTTACCCAGTGCATCTTTGTTTGTAATAGTCAACCCTTTCTCGCCCTTTTTCTTCTTCTTCAGCTTCATGCCACCAAACAGCCCCTTTCTGAAAAAGTAAAGAAAATTGATCAATGCAGTCTCCTTAAGGCCTTTTCTGTGCTGCACAACTCAAGGAGTTGTTAGGAGGAAGTTTTGATTTCCAAGCAAGATCATTATATTCTGAATTTCTTTTTATTGGGAGTAAACAAGAGAAAGCTCTGATTTTATGCTTCATCTAATTTTGTTTACTTTTAAAATTTGCCCATGTACAGGCAAAAATAATGAGAGAAGAGCCAAGACCTCTGATAGAAGAAAGGCAGCAAGATGCAAAGAAAGTCAATTGAAGATAAGTTTCCAATCTACTGACTTCCCACACAGGTAATTCTTATGCCTGTGACAAGACCAGAGATAAAAGACAAATTACAAGATCCAGATCAAATGCAGTTTTCCACTGAATTAAGATAAGCATAAATGTATTTGTGTAAATTCCTTGGTGATGACACTGATGGTATCAGTGGCTCATACACCACAACAGCTTCGAGTTTTATTTAGTTAGTTCTCCCTTCCAGCAGTAAAGCCATGAGCAAGCCTGGACAAGATTTCTCCTCAAGCTGTGTCAGAGAAATGTTTCTGCCCAGCATCAACACCAGCTATCACTGTGTGGGGCTTATCTGCCTCCTTACTGTACTGGATTAGGGAGTTAAACCATCTTAAAACCAATCAAGCCAGTTAAAAATTGGTGTTGTCCTTTTTTAGATCGTGCCTTGATAAAGTGGCTCTGTAGTCTCACTAGGTTTTCCTTATTCCTTGTGTTCACTCAGTTTTAGCCACAAATCCCTGCCAGAAGCCTACCACAATCCTCACAGGGTGAGATGCAGGCAGGGGAGCACGGCCTCAGCTGGTTGCCATTGGAGGTAAACCATGGCAAGACATTCAGCAGGCATCCGTGGTTTCTTGGGAAACTGATGGCAACCCCCCCATGGCCCTGAGACGGGAGGCAGTACAGCTGTCAAGCTAAGCACCTAAAGCAACCTCTCCCAGCATCAGCACAGGGCCAGGCTGGCTGTTTAGAGGTCTGTGCCCATTGTCCTTTTCCTATTTTACTCTTCTGTTGGTCCTGCAGCTCTTCAGTGAGCAGAAACAGTAGGGAGAAAGAGCAGTTGTGTGCAGAAGAGTTGGTTTTGAACAAGGCGTGAAAAAAAAATATCTCTACAAAAGTCACACAGTATTTTCCTCCTAACAAAGATCCACCAGTCCCTACTTCTTGGTTGCCAGCCAGCCTCATCCCACAAAACTCTTTGTTTGTCCCAGGTCAGGCTCCAGGAGCACCAGTCCTGCAACAGGGCACTGATGCTGTTCTGACACTTTACAGGCGCAGAATGAAATATGACTACAAGACTGAGAACTTCAAGTCTCCAATTCACACCTGACCTACTGCTCCAGCTTCTGCTCTGCCATACCCAACAGCCAAGGAAGGAGCTGATACACCAACAGAGAAGGAAAGCTGTGGGAAAAAGATGGGATTTCTCCTCCTTGCCCCTGAGCCCAGCTCAGCACAGCATCCATTCTCGGTAACATGGAAAAGAAACACCATTTTCTGCAATAAAGCTGTGCCCAGAGAACCCTTTCAACGAAAGATTTTGGAGAAGAGAGGGGAAGATGCCAGCTCTCCTGCAACTGCCCCTCCGAGAGATTAGAGTGGGCAATTTAGCACAGTTATCCTTACACTTTGGAAAAGTTTATCTTCATTGTTTTCTTACCTTTTCATTCTTTTTCAAAGTATGTGTTTTCAAGACGTGATTCATCATTCATGAGGGACTTGGGGAGTGGAAATCAAATCTCTGAGCACTGGAGCATGCACTTCAATCTTTCCAGGTCTTTAAATGTTTTTGGAGACTTGAATCAGTATTTAACAATAACCCCTAAAGTCTGCACATTTCTTTTTACTAATCAGGGTCTGGTAAAACAGCCACAGTAACATAGGAAACATATACAAAAGTTCTTCCTTAGGGTAAACTGGACTGTGGTTGGAATAGAAGTGGGCAGTCATGGAACCTAGGCTTTGAATGTCTCAACTAAAATAAAAACATAAAAGTGGGATAAGAAATCAATAGAACCAGACTGACCCTGAAAGACTATTTTCATTAAATAAAAGCCTGTGGACTTACAATTTTGAATTAACCAGATCAATCTGACTTATACTCAGAAATCCAAAGTCATTGTAAATTTTTCATCTAGCTTTATTTGATGGTGAAAATGTAAATCCCATCGTTGCAGATTTTACCTGCTTGTTGAAACCAATATAGTTCAGATTTTGTATTATACAGTTGTGAGATATGTGTCTCGGTTTGCAGGTAACTTGGTCTTTTTCAATCTAAAATGTCAAGAAAAACATTTCAGCATATCTGAAACACTTAATTTTGAAATGCTAAAATTACATGGCTTTATAATTTGAAAATATACACCTCTTTTTGAGAGCTGAAAAAATCACTGAATCCCACACAAATTTGTGAGCAGTGTTGTATTTCAACTCACCTAGGACTTGACTTTTATTAGTACATTGCTTTGTACTATTTTCCCAGTTATTGGTTCTGTTGGTTCAAGAAGAGCTCTCTATGGTCACGATTTCATACTACAGTTCTTCCAAGGAAATAAAGATGCTGCATATTCCAGATGGAGAAACAACCTATGCTGGTCGAGAATTTTGTGCTCTTAATTCTTCTGGCAAACAAACCAGGGACTGAGAGTCAAACACAGAGGATTTAGTATAATGGTAGCATTTTTGGCCAGAAGCACACAGTGACAAATGCTCAGCACATTTTTTTTCACTGTCATCAGAGGACTTGTTTGCCTAAATTGCTGTAGGCATAAAAACTTACCTGGGGAAGCACACAGCTCAACCAGCCAAAACAAGCAGGCACCTACAAGCTGAGTACACCTGATAGCAACCAGTGATCAAACATCTGAAATCACCTGCAAACTCAAGGTGCATTTAGCTATGGAGGAAAAGATATTGCAAACTGAAAAGGGAAGCTGATAACATTTGAAAATTGTATTCAGAGCAAGCACATTAAGTTTACTGGCCAGGTGCAAGAGGAATGTCAGCAATACCAGGCACAATAGCAGAAAACGCACAACTTCTGTGTGCCAAAGAACGTCAAAATTTGACCAGTATGAGTGGAAATGCAGTATCCAGACAAAACATGGCTCAAGCAAAGCAAGAGTCAGAGAGTGACTCGAGAAAATGGCCACTAATAAAGCCTGATGTGGAAACTGGGCTGTGTTCCGTGATTCTTATGTTTATGTAACACTGAAACTGCTTAAAGACAGAACTGCAGAGGGTGCCACAGTGTGACAGAGAAACAGCCAAGTTCACCATAACTAAATGGTGCCAGTCTAGGAAGTAAACTGTATTTCAGTCTCAGGTTTTTGGTCTGTCAGAAGTTTGGGCACAGAAGGGCATCAGGATGCACCTGAGCTCTCCTGCACCCCTGGACCAAGGGCAGCTGTGACCATGAAGAGAAGTGTCCCTCAACAGAATCAGAGATGCAGCAAGCACAAGTCACCTGCAAGGCTCAGCTACGGGAAAGAAGAATGCAGGTTTGTTTGCCTAGATGGCAGGGCAGCATTCACTATGCATGGGATTTGCCAGAGAGAAACTTTTCTGTAAGGGTTTAAATAAGTAAATGAAGTTTTCAGGGAACTGAAGGTATCAGTCCTTCAAACAGAGAGGCTCCATCACTTTGATATGTAAACTGCTTTTCATCCAGTGTCAGTGTATACACTCTACTATTGTGCATGTGGGTCACAGCCACACTCTTAATAAAACCACTTAGGCTTCTTAAAAACATTCTGTGGATACTCTCTTTGTGATAGACAGTTTGTTCACTTGGAAGAAAGAAAAAAAAGCAATCTTTCCTCAAACTTTCACAGACTGTTTCTCTTCACTGCATCTTCAACATAAATTCAATGAACTGCTGAAAACTCCAAAATTACTTCATCCCCTCTGCCCAAAATGGTATAAATTTTAACAAGAGAAGGCTTCAGCCTTCTGTGCAGTTTCACCAGATTTGATAATGCCCCCAAAGTTATTCCTGCCCATCTGTATCCCTAAGCCAGGCATAAAACTGTGTGCCACCTCTAGGTAAACTGCAAAGATGTCAGGAAGTGTCTCCAATGTTCCCCACAGGAAGCCCTGCCCATTGGTGAGGCACAAACATGGCATTACAAGAGCCTGGAAAATCAGGAGGGACTTGGGGTGCAGAAGAAGTCATTCACCCATCACCTGTGGTGTGGGTGGAGGTTGTTGGTGTTGTGATAGTACTGACAAACTCAGCAAAGATTTAGCCTCCATGAGCTACATGATGCAGGAATACAGATAATCATTTTCTTCCTTTATGGATCCAGCAAGTTAACTTAATAAGTTAGCACAATAAAACAATTTAATGTCCAAAGAGAAGCAGATGAAAGAATTCCTGCAGGCTACCAAGAGGTTTCCTGTTGTAAGTGTCTTGATTAGAAGCAATTAAAAATCAGCCATCTCAGCTAACCAAGAACATGGCTCAATTCAAAGAGAACTGAGTCTCCCAGCTCCTTTCACATGAGGATTGTAAAAAAAATCTGGAGATAGGATAACTTTTTCTCTTCTGCCATAACAATGTGGGCCTTACTTTATGAGTGTGATTCACTGAGGTGACCTTGATATAAATAGTAAATAAGAGTGGGACACCAACCATAACACAGCATTTGTGTACTCAGACCACGCTGAATTTGAATCAGAATTCTGTAAATAACAAGGGTTCATTTCCCATTATCAGTGCCACAGGTTCACTGGGTCTGTGAATTAATTTTCATACTCTTTGGAAAAAAGACTCAAAAATTGCATTCTCTCTCATTAAGGTCCACCCATGGAAGCTTCCAGCTTTTAAAAAAAATCCTTTTGTGCTCTTTCTTTTTCATTTACATTGTCCCACTATCACAGAGGCTTCATGACCACTTTTTGCACAGCATAATATTCCCTAAGATATCCGATAATTGTAATTTGCAGTCTAATTTAAAGGAAAGTTGGCAAAAAAAGCACTTCAGGGTTGTCAGTATAACAGTACAAGTGACCTTACTAATACTGAATTTCCTTGGAGTTTCTCCACATTGTTTAGAGTTAGTTTATTCTTCCAGTAAAATCCTTTCAGAGGTGCATGTGCTCGGAGAATTGATGCATGTGGAGACTATCTTCTTTCTGTGGGAGTGGTCACACATCATCCAGTGACAAACGGGCACCTCTGGGTGCAGATTATCTACCTCATTCTAGACACTTACTGTATGATGGCAGAAAACACTTCTCCATCACTTATAAGGTCAGAAGAATAAGCTGAGCCATCTAAACACAGGCATGTGTAGCTGGAGGAGGGACCTTCTGTCCCCTTCCTCAGAGGCCCCTCTAAGTGCAGCTTTTCAGCTCTTGCTCAAGCAAAACTCAGTCTTGAGTTTAACCTGCACTAGACCAAGATGCTTGTCAAGGTCCATTTTCGAAGCCTTGAGCCTTGGGATGCCCTTCCCTAGTGCTGGTGTGTGAGCTACGCTCCTGGTGGGTACAGAGGAATGAAACCAGGGAGTGAGATTTGGAAACACTGAGGACAGAAAGAGATACAAACCCTGTTTTATCCAGCATGTCCCCTGAGACCATCCAGTTCTCACGTGAACAGGGTGAGTGAGCTGCCAATGTGCTCCTGGCAGCAGAAAAACCCTTATGGGAGCAGCTGCCCTGTTTTTTTGCCCCTAGGTACCTTCTTCCCTGGAAGCAGCAGTCTCAGCAAACTTTTTGGAACCATCAAAATTATGCAGTTCAGGGATGATCAAAGGTTTGTGCAGCTCCGATCTGAGCCAGCTTCAGTGCCTCAGGATTGTAAAGCAATGGGTACAGAGACTGCCTTGACTGAGGAAGTGTTACAGACTGAAGAAAGAGGAAAGAGCCTTCAGCCTTCTCACACATGAACATAAAATTGAAAAGGTGCATCTGTAATTAGCATTTTGTAAGGCAGCTTGGTGGGTGTTTTCTTTCAACAGAAGTTTATTTTCCAAAGAGTTTTGCAGTAGATCAAACAATATTGCACAGGGTGAATAATTATCTACGTGATTGTTCTAATTTCCATCAAATAAACACAACCAAAAGAAATGTAATTCTTGAGGTTATAAAAATGTTTTATCCTTTCTTTTCAAATGCAAAAAAAATTAAATTGAAACCATAAGAACTACTCTTGGCTCATTTTATCACTTCTACAATACGTACTAGTCAAAGAAATTGAAAGGAAAACTAAATTATCCCATAATTTAAAACCCTCATTTCAAAGAATAGAACATAATTACAATACAAAGATGGGGCTTCAAAATGAAAAGCCTAATCAATCTAAAACAATCACATGAGCAGAGCTGGTTAATTCAGAACCATTTTTTATTAAGCTAGTATGTCATTTATGACAATAAATGAAGTCCCAGGGAGAAATCTATTGCACTATATTTAATTATCAAAGAGGGCTGAATAAAATAGCTTCTGTGTTCTTGGGCATATGGAAAGCAAAAAAAAAATCTTAATAAGTGGGTAATTATGTACTAATTTCATGCCTTCTTTTCACAGGATTTCAGAGGTTAAGGGAAGATTTTGCCTGTTTATTTAATTTATTCTGCTTCTCAGTGCAGGGTTGCTTCATACAGTATATTGTCAGGTCCTTCATCCTGTTTCAGTAATGAGCTTCTCTTTATCCCAAAATCCATTATTTCTTCTCTTATGAGCTGTTTTAACTTGTTTCCATTTTTCTTGATTTCCCACTGGTTCCACTGTTTTGACAGGTCCAAGGATTTGCAACAGAAAAGTTTCAGCTTCCCAGGAAGGTGAATACAGAATTCTGTATGACAAGCTACTATTTAAAAAACAGCTGTAGCACACACACAGGTATCAGTTCTGAAGCTTGGGGTTCTTCACATCTATGTGATGCTACAAGATTACATGTCTCAACTATTAATATCTCATCAATAAGAAAGCAAAATTGTGAGGTGACAATACAGTGGTCAATATCAAATGATACATACTAACTGTGCAAGCAAGAACAGGCTCTAAATGAGGTACTGGGGAAAGAAATTCTGCTGTCTTTGAGGATAATTCTCTGTAAAACTTCAGTTTCATGCACTGGAGCAGTCAAAATGTGAAATCAGCCATTAGAAAGCATAAGAAATGAGATAAAAAATGTGACAGAGAACATCATAGGCCACTAATTTACTGCATTTTGGCTACAGCTCATTGTTCCATTTTCTCCTCTCAAAAGGAACTCAAAACTCAGCAATGTGGAGAAAACACTGCTAAATGTGTTCAAAGGAGGGTCCTGGCAAAGTCTAGTCAGCCTGAAAAAAGAGACAATATTCTCTATTTTTAAGATGATGCAGTGAGTAAAAATAATCAAGCATGCCTGAGAAGCACTGAACTGGCAACCAAACACAAGAAGATGGTCCTGCAGTCATCACTGCTGGTCTCTGAAGTCAGCAGCTCAGTGTTCAGCATCAGTTAAAAAAAGTCAACCCAGTGTTGGGTGTTGCCAGGAGGGGTGTAAGGAAGGAAGCAGTGAGTGTCATTTTGCCTCTAAAGCACTGGTGATCCCACACAAGGTCATAATACAGGACACAGAATAAATCTGGTCAACATCTCACATACTGTGGGCAGCTTTTGGTCTCCGCATCTCAAATAAGACAACACGGTTAGAGAAGGCAAAGAAAAAAGAGTGGGAGAAGGCAGCTTATGACAGACTGAAACAGCTGGGACTCCTCATTTGGAGGATGGATGACTAAGTGGGAATAGGATCAAAATTTATAAACTTTAACTGGTGAATAAGGTGAAAGCAGAGCTGTTTGTTACTCAGCAAAACCCACAGCACCAGAATGAGAATGCACTTGACAAAACAAGACTGAAAACACTAAAAGGACCAGACAGTGATGTATCCACTAACACACGATAAAAATGTTCTGGATGCTGGGGAGAATGGCCCAGAGAAAGTGCCCAGGCTCATGGGCTCTCACTAAATATCACTTCCTTTTACCACTGCTGGAGGAGAGCACAGTGCCAGATTGATGTGGGATCTGACCTTCGAGGGTATTTTTCATGTTCTGTTTGTTCCCTGGTCATAAATGCCAAATCTCTGCATGGCTGGGTAACCTGGCAGTCATATCGGTTCATTATCACATTTCTGTCTGAATGATCAAAGCACATAGCAAAACCTTTCACCAAAACTAACCTAATCCAGCATAAAGCCTGATAGTGAAAAAACTAATCCATTTTTGGAACACCCTTGAACAGGAAGGTGATTTCATCCCCAATTAGCAGGGCCTCATGTGATCATCAGGTTCTTGAGATGTATCTGGATTTACTTGTTGTGGTATTGTAGAAACCACAGCTGAAGCAGTGTTTGAAAGTGAGCTATAAAATAATGAATGACATGGAAAGATGGATAGGGAAGAATTTTCTCAGTTTCACTCCCCAGACCACAAAACCACAGCACTCAGTGACATTATCAGACAACAAACCTAAAACAAATGAGGGTGTGAACAAATGAAGTGTTCTTCAGTGAGATACATAAATCATAAGACATTGCAAGGAAGGTTTTTGAGCTGAAGAAGTCACAGAGATTTCAGGTATATTTACTGAGTTTGTGGACAGTGTCTGATATCCATCCAGCTTGTAAACTTTGTAAGTGTGTGAAATTGCTGAGGGCCTGATCCCTTGCTCACACCTGTTTCACAGACTCTATTCACAACTATCTAGCTTTGGCCCCTCCTGGGAGGCAGAAACTGGGTTAAAGGAGGCTTTAATGGTTTGACCCAGTTGATTCCATGTTTTTCAGCGTTTTAATTAAAAAATATTATTTCCCTAGATACCATTATATGCAGAAGAAGAAATATCAGAAATAATAATACACACTCTGAACAGCATATAAGTTGAACTTTTGAACTGTGCAGTTCTGCCACAAACTATGTAAAACTCCAGACTGTGAGGTTTCAGAGACAGCAGCACCACAGCATAGGACCTCTGCAAACACTGGCCATTCATCCCAGGACATACAGCCTTGTTCTTTCAAATCCTGTCCCTTCTGCATAAAATCAATGACTTTTTATTGACACATTTATCATCCTTCTACATCATGAATCGTGACAGCAAAGAAGCCTCATCCTGAACAGGTCATAGTGGTAATAGTTAACTACTTCTCTTATCTCAATGCACAAGATCTGGCTAACAGATCCACTAAATACTAACATGTGCCTAGAAAATAAAGAATGCAGTTATTACATGCAGGGGCATCATTTCTCTGATTCCTGCACCTCCCCTCCACAAGGAGCTCGAGTCATCACCTGCTGAGCTCAGAAAGATTTCCCATGACTTTGTGCAGTTGGAAATTATAAAAGACTGCATAAGGCATTATAGACTAGATAAATACCAGAAACAATAATCACATCTCCCAGGAGCAGTTAATACAAGCATTAAAGGACTTGTTAATTTTCTTTTCTTTCAAGAAAAAATCTTTAAATATAATTATCTGAATTTGATTCAAACCTTGGAAGAATTTCATGAGGGTATTGGACATACCTGTGGACCTGAGGTGCCACTGTTGAGGGCTCCATCCTGCTGGGTTTTTTTCAGTTACTACCTTTTATCTTGTAAACAGGCTCTCCAAGCTTCTAGAATCATTTAGGTTGGAAAAGACCTCTAAGATCACCAAGTCCAACAGTTAATCCAGCACTGCCAAGTCCACCCCTAAACTCTGTCCCTAAGTGCCACATCTACATGCCTTTTAAACACCTCCAGGGATGGTGAGTCAACCACTCTCCTGGGCAGCCTGTTCCAGTGCTTGATAAAACATTCAGTGAAGAAATTTTTTGCAGTATCCAATATAAACCTCCCCCAGCAACACTTGAGGCTGTTTCCTCTCATCCTATTTGCATTTAAGACTCCATTTAAGTTTGCTTCTTGCTGGTAGCAAATGTGGTGCCTTGTTAGTCAATTTGGTAAACACTGAACAAGAACAAAGACTTACCTCTCTGCAAACATTAACTCCTCTTGCTCTGCAGGGAACTGCAAGAGCCAATCAGTGACCCGAGCGCTGCCCTTGAACAACAGCTCTGAGCTAAAAGGCCACCAAGATTTTCACACCCATCAAGACACCTTGAAAAAGTTTATATTCTGTATAGAACTAGCAACCACTCTCCGGAAAAACAGGTCAATTTTAAGTATTCTTGTATTTGCACCCACTTATTTTTTAACAGGAACATAATTTCTTTTTCTCTATTTTTTCTCTTTTTCCACCCATACCTTCCCTGACCTCTCCCTATTGCAGCCCAAAGTATAGGGCTAAGGATTGTGGTTTCCCCTTCTATTCCTCCCACCTTCCCAGATAAAAGGCTTAATATGTGTTATTTTTAGTTAATAAACCATCACATTAGTCACAACTCTTGCCTCCAGCCCTGTATCTACAGCTACTTCCCTGATATTTCCTCTTGGACATAGCCCAGTCCTTGCTGATAACAAATTACAGAGGCACAAGACCTCTTTTATTCTGCACTTCCCAAAAGCAATTTTCACACTGTTCTTAACCTCGTCTGATGGGAACTGACCTTTAGAGAGGACAGTATATTACCATGAAGTGGAACATGTCATTAAGGACACCTTTGGAATTAAACATTTGAACCGCAGTAAAACCCCAGCAGGGGGATTCATTATTCCCAAAATACATAATTAAGCTCCCTGCTGTGATGAAGTACCCATAGCACATGAGACATCAGTAGTTTTGTTGGAGCGAAAAATGCAAAGAAATGAAGATACATTAAGCAGCTTAACCCAAGTGATCACTGAGGTTCAAAATTCTGCATCCTTTTCTTTCTTCTGGGGGAATTTAGGGAGATGGCTGCCTCTGTAGGTCAGGCTTATTTGCTTGTGCCTAAGCCCAAGAAGATTCCAGCCTAGCTGTCCAGAATCTGTCCTGCCCTTCACCAGTGCCAATCGTACTCTTGTTTGACTCAAGTGTCTGAGCAAAGCTCTGCTAAGAGGAGAAATGATAATTAAATCAGATATCTCATACAATCCTGTATCTTTAAAAAACATGTGCAGTAGTCCCTTTTCCCCACTGGAGCAGAAAATTAATGCTTTTTTTTCTTTTATTCATCCTTCTGAATTTTGCAGTTAATCCCGAGTTCTTATGCTGACTTTTACTGGTGCTCTTCTTTAATTTCTTTTCTTACTTTCTCTCATCTTCCTTCTTTTTCTTACACAAACAAGCCACCATGAAAAATAATAATAACAGAAATCACCAGCGGTTCATGCCTTAGATTTGGGTGATGGCGTGCCTTTGCCCCAGGCAGTTATTGTTGATTTAGTTGTCTAATTCCCTTAAAAGGCTTAATAACTTTTTCTCTAAAAAGCATGAGCTGCACTAAGGAAGGGAACAGCAACATGGATATTAGCACACAGTAGCACACCTAGTCCAGACAGACTCAGCCAACAGCAGAACACTGTGGTCCCTTGGGACGTGCCACAAAACGCTACCACTTCAAAGCATATTCACAAAGCCAGGTTTTAAAGCTCTCTGTCCCTAGATGAGTTCCTAAACACTGTGAGCAGTCAGTGAGCCCTCTCAGGGGAGAGGTTTCTCAGAATATGGTAACATGGAAAAAAAAGGAAAATTAAAAAAAAAATATCTCTTTGAAAGGGCTGCATTGGGAAACAATTCACAACACGTATAGAATAGTTCCACTACCCTGCCCTAAAAATTGTGATCAAGTAAGCTGAACTGGCAGCACTGCAGGAAAAAGCTGTCAGGGAGAGTCAATCCTGGGCAATCAAGTACCCCCCAGGAGATATCACTTTTGCTCACCAGCATTTTGGACGGCAACCAAACGCTCCTTGGCTCTCCAGAGAGACTCTCTGCCAGGCTTCAAGCCACCTACACCATCCAGGTCCCAAACAGCTTTTCTTCTAACTGGACAAAGCTTCCCACATGGCCTGAAATAATCCGATAAACATCTCCTTTGCTCATCTGGAAACGGTGGCTCTACATTGAGGACTCAATTAATACTTGAATAGCAAAAGCTGAGGTGACTTTCAGCAGCTGTCTTGACCTAATTGAGTCTCTCTTTTCTTTCTTTCTTTCTCTTTCTTTCTTTCTTTCTTTCTTTCTTTCTTTCTTTCTTTCTTTCTTTCTTTCTTTCTTTCTTTCTTTCTTTCTTTCTTTCTTTCTTTCTTTCTTTTTCTCCCTTCTTTCCTTCCTTCCTTCCTTCCTTCCTTCCTTCCTTCTCTCTCTTGTTCTCTCTCTCTTTTGTTCTCTTTCACTCTTTCTTTTACCATTCTTTTTCTTCTTCCTTCTTTCCTTTTTCTCTCTTTTTTCCTTGCCTTTCTTTTCCTTTTCATTTTGAAATGGTAACAAAACCAAGTCTTGATTAAAAGAGGAGACACTGTTGGGGAAAAACAATAAAGTAGAGAGTATGTGTGTCTTGACTGCTTCATTTTCTATAGGAATTGTTTTCCAGACTTAGGAAATTTAACAGTTAAGGCTCAATGTGTAAAGAGGTGTAAATCAGCCTCCAGGCCATATGGGATGCCTGCCTTGAGCTGCCAACAGGGCTTTTTTAAGCAAATGTAAACATGTACACCGCTCCTCAGCCCATGTGCCTCCAGACTGGCAAGGTTGGCGAGAAGTCCCACTGACTGTTCTGTAACTAAGTACTGTAACAGCAAGGAAAGCCTGTGAGGGTGGTATCTCCTGTTCTTATTGATGGGAAGGATCACGTTCCATGTGCAACTTCTGCTCATGTTTCCTGAAATTCATGTTTCCAGAGCTGCTGTGTGACAAGAGGGGCAGCAGCAGACTCCATGTATGTGTTCATACACACACTGAAATCAAACCATGTTTGCAGAGCACCTCGTACAATGGAGAGTGTTCTTCCAGGAACTACCTTTTCCATTTCTTATTACTCCCAAGAAAAGTCATGGACTGCCATATAAAGATAGGTATTGAATCACTGAAATCAGACCGTGTGATGTTTCCCACCTGTAAGACCATTGTACTGATAGTTCCACTCCCCTCACCCTTTGTTAGTGAAACTAAAAGCTCTCCACACTGTGCACATACCCTGGCCCAAACACAGTGGGGTGCAGGCCTCTACCTACCATCTTATCAAGGACAGTGAAAAATGCCACCAGAATAATTCTGGCTGTTGCAGTGTCACACAGTAAATGCTGGATGAGGGAAACAGTGCCCAGGACTGGGATAACATGCTTCAGGGTTGTGGTAGCCAAAAGTGAAGCTTTCTTCAGCAGGTGATTAATAGCATCCCACTAAAACTGGTGTAAAATAAAGGGGTCTGGCTCCAGCTGTGTTAACACAGGAAAGCAGCAGCAAAGAGCCCCATTGGTACCCTGCCTTCACCAGCTGTCCATCACAGATCACATAACAAATCACAAATCACTGCCTGAGGGGTGATATTTTCCTGAGCCTTGCCTCTTTTCTCCCCTCTCTCAGTAAATCCATCAGAGGCAATATTTGTTAAACTCCCTTTTTTTCACCATATTCAAAGGTCAGCTTTGCATCTCCTGTTGACATCCAGCAGAAAGAGCCCTGACCAGCTGTGGGCATCAACCCACTGGCCACAGTGCCAATGCCTTCGTGCCCGCTGTGCAAGGCAGCACAGGGCAGTAATTCCTCCAGCCAATGGACTGCTCTGTGCCACGGGAACAGGTGGACAGAAAGTGCTGGGTTGTTCATTTTATGAATCTTAGGCTGAACAGAAACTCCCTTGTGTTTACAGAGAGGGTGTTTCTGAGTTGCCTGATAAATCAAGGTTGTGGCTGTGCCCAGTACCAAGTTATAGGATACTGAGGAGTGTCAAGAAACAGAAAGCTTACATAAGGAGAGGTTTTCAATAGTCAATATGTTAAAAAAGTGACTCAGCCCCTCTACTGTCATAAAAAGTAGACCAGACCTGGGCTATGCCCAGCCTTCATGGGAAGGGAAGGGATAAGAAGAAAGTCAAGATGTAGAGTCTATTTCCAGCCTCGTTCCTGGCACATCCAAAGTTATATAGCTTTGAGTGGTCTGTTCAGTTAATGGATTTAAAACATTTACCATGGGAAGAGCGCCAGGAGACTTAAGTGTTTTTTGAGAAGTGATCTGATCAAAACCACAGTGTTTATAGAGATGGGCTGGTGCCTCTAAGGCTTAAACAAAATAGTTCCTCACGAGTACCCTAGGCACATAGTGATCCATATGTTTTGTGTTCAGTTCCTTTAATGGATGCAGAATATTGTTCTCAATCACCTTTGAAACCCTGAGGGACTCTGTGAATTTTGCCCCATTGAGCCAAATGGCAGATGCCCCGTTCCTGGAGACCTTCAAGGCCAGGTTGGACAAAGCTCTGAGCAACCTGATCTTTCTGAAGATGTTTATGGCAGAGGGATAGGATTAGATGACCTTTAAAGGTCTCTTCCAACCCAAACCATTCTATGACTCTAAATGGTCCCAAACTGGGCATGTTGCTGCCAAAAGCAAGCAGCTATAAACAGGTGTCCATTCATTTTGTGGCAAGTCAGAGAACATGAAGCATAAATCAACTGCTACCAGGGAGTCACCTGGAAGTGGGAGTCAAATATGGAACAACCATATCTAAGTCAAATTGATACTTGGTTAGAAAAACTGAGAAGCTTAAATAGGCTGTCTTCTCAGCAGGTATAAATTGGTGTGTTCTCTTAGTAACTGGGTGGCCCTATAAATGGGATTGCTGTAATTTTTAAGGGAAGAATCCATGTGTTAAACACTACACAGAAGCATCTAGCTAATGACCAAGCTGAAAATAAGTGAAGAGACTTCATAGAGTCAGGTATGAAGAGCAGGATTTGACTTTTGTTAAGCAATGCTGAAAAGCTGATCATGGGCCAAGAGAGTTGCAGATATGGAAATGACTGTACAAAACCATAGCAGAAGCATTTTCCCAATGCTTCCTACAGCTTTGGGGAGTGTGCTGCAGGGTGGTCAGACAGCGATGCAGAGCCAGAATATGCTGACTGTGACAAGACTTGGCTGATGTGGTGCAGTGCTGTTAGGTTTCCCTTGGTGAGTGTATTTCTTCCTAATATTGAGCAGATGGGTGCTTTGATATAAAGGGAAATATCTAAAATTTGAAAAATACAATAAGTGTTTTGTGGAAGTGAAGTATTACATTCAGTGCCCTACCCAGGAGGACCTCAGAGTTGTGATATCTAAGTCAATCTTTTAGCACTTGCTGTACTAGAAGATTTTATTTTCGGACGATGACATATTGAAGTGCAGAGAGGGTGGTACTCAGGAGCCCTGAATTGTAATCCCAACTTTGCTCAAGGCAACCAAGCAGCTGCTGGCAGGTCTCTGTGCCCTTGCTTCCCCTTCCACCTCCCTGCTTGTACAGCGGGTTCTGCAACATGGCTCAGGCAGCAAAAACTGAGTCAGACCCCTGCTAATGCCTTTGGTTCTACATTTGCAGTGCCATAAAAACCCACTGTATCTGCAGAAGTAATGAAGCATCAATGACAGACTTGGGTCTGTGTTGGTCTGCAAAAGGCAGAGAGCAGCCTCATGTCTAGGTGAGCCAGCAGGGGTCTGTAATCTGCCTGTAATTAGTCACGATACCTCACTTAGTGCCCTGTGGGTGTTAAACAAGCCTGGGTCTCCGTCCTGGGGAGAACTGCTCCTGACCAAGCTTTGGGCTAGGAAGTCAGCTAGACAAGTATCCCTTGCTGAGCCATTTCTCACAGGCAACCCTTTACAGTCTCTGCCAGGTCTCAGCATTCCAGCCCATGTTTTGCAGCTCAGCTCTGCAACCTAATTCTCCCCAGGAGGCTTGTTATTTTACAGTACTCCCAATATACTTAATCTTTGACTTTGCAAAGACCACTAGCAAGATTTGTTAGCAAATTACTGCAGAGCTAGAAAAGGAGAGGAATCATAAATCCCATTGGGGTGGACTTTGTGTACAGTATTATTTATGGTTTGGATGTCATTTTAAATCCCAAGTCACAGGTTAGTCTCCTGTGAAGGTATGAATTAAGTCATGGTGGTTTAAGTCCTCCCCCTCCTTGCACTCCTAGTCATCAAAGGCTGCCTGGGTCATGCATATGAAACATACTTAGGGCTGCCCTATTTTGTACCAAACCCTATCAGTCCCAAAGGCTGTCATGTGCTCTGGTGGGGAAGCAAAACTGCCTTCTGTTCACTACAGCTATCAGGACTCATGACCCAAAACTACAGCCCATCCCAAGGCTCATCACCTTCCAGTGATGTTGTAAAATATACTGTGTGAGTGCCAATTAAGCAGTGACATTTGCAAAGCTGCTTCTGTTTTATCAGTACATTGTTTGCACTGGAATGTAACCATTGACTGTTCGTCAGGGAAGTATTAATCCCAAATAAATCCTTTCTGGCACAAGAACAAAACCAGACTCTTTGCTGTGGGAAGTGCTCAGCATCTGAGTCTATCACACACAGAATGAGATTCTCTACCAAGTGGACATGAGGTTCAAACACAGCTCAGGAAAACAAGCAAGTTGGTTTCCACAAACAAAAAGGTGTGAGCACAAAGCAGCTCAGAAGTCAGTCACTACACCTGGCATGGAGCTGATTTTTTGTTCCAGCCTCAGAAAGGTTGTAGTTCACCTTACCAAGACAAGTACAGAGGTGCAGTAGCAAGAAACCTATTAGGTACCTGCAAGGACCCTACTGAGCACATGTGGAGCATAAGGGATGTACATTGCCCTCCCAGAGTTTTACCAAAAGCTACTACCAATTCTTGAACACATAATATAGTTCTTTGTTTACAGCTGCCTATGTATGAGATTAAAGTAATGATTTTTTGCATTGCCCATGTGCTGACAACACTTTTTCACTTCTTGTGTGCTTGTGATCCCACACCACCATCATTTGATCTCTTTCCTTTTTAAAGCTATCTTTCCTTATAAATCTCTTCTTACTGTGCCTTCTTCAGTCCCAGTCCAAAAAAGTACAAAGACAGTTCTTGACCAAAGTAAAAGATGCTGCTCGATGAAGAGGCCAGTAGCTTGTGTTTCTGAAATTTCTTGAAACAGGATGAATACATGCTTATCTTAAAGAGCAAAGAACTCATTTATTTCTAGTTCAATGGGGCTGTGAAATGCTAGAGCTTACCAGTCATATGTTCCAGAATAACCTCATGTTCTGTAAAACTTTCAAATTAATCTTCAGTATGATTTTAGAGGATTATCTTCATAACAGACATATCTTTTGAAAGTCAGAAGAGCAGATGCTGCCTTCAGTCTTTCTATGGATATCAAGTTTAAAGTGAGCATTTTATGAAATAGCTGGTGCAGTAATTGTGTCCAAGTTCAGACAGCAATCATTGCTGGGTGATTTGTTTTTCACTTTGCCTGTACCCTGCCAGGCCAAATAAACTTCTTTCTTCTCCAGTCCTGAACTACTCATGAGAGAGAGAAAAAAATAATAATACCTTGAACAATTACTTGTAGAGGGTGAGGATAATTGCCCCAGTAAAACCAAAACTTTTTGCACACACTGAGCCTCCTCACTGGTGGGGCAGCATGAGAAGTTGAAAAGTCCTTGAATGAGCATAAGCACTGTTCAGCAACAACCAAAACATCAGTGTGTTACCAACATTATTCTCATTCTAAATCCAAAACATGGCACTATACTAATTACTAGGAAGAAAACTAACCATATCCCAGCTGAAATCAGGACAAAGTGCTTCACACTGGTGCTGCCAAACGCCTTTAAACTGGACTGGAAATAGGACTTGTCTGGTGTTGCAGCAAATAATTTTACATTTGTTATCAGCAAATCCAAACTTGCAAGAAGAAAATGTGTTACCATCACAGACTTTCCACAAAATCACCCTCTATTTCAAAGCAAGTTGCATCTTTCAGAGGAGTGGTCCTGAAAGTCCGGGAAAAAAGGTCTTCTCTCACCTTTGATCACAACATCATTCATCAATTTTGTTCCTTCATTTTACAGTTGTTGGAGGGAAGCTGTTCAAATAAAATCTGTTTAAAATGTCTAGAGCACTACTAATGTCTACAGTAAACATCATTTTGTCTCAATATTTGTGTCTCATCAATGTCCCTGAGAACAAGGTGCAACTCAAAGGAGTTTGCTGTTCAGGGGTATGATTCACACTTTGTCAACAATAAGCACATTTGGTTGAACCAAGTACTTTTGGTTACTGCAGTATTTCTCAAGGTGTTTGGAAGCAGCCAAGCTGCAGCAATTGTCATAAGCCTTGTTAGTATCTGAGATGGAAAAGGCTGGTCAAAAATAGCTGTCTGTGGAGTCTGGGAAGAAGCCTATCTCTACACAAAAATTGCTCCTTTTGTGAAGGTTCGGGTCTGCATCAAATTTTGTTCATATTGGACTGGGCCTAATTAAGAAGAAAAGCAAACAAACATGAAAGATACATATTATTAGATTAAGAAAGAGTGTTGTAGGAATTACTAATATGCTTCTTTGTATATAAACAAATAAATAATTATTCTTTTGTTTATAGAATCTCAGGATCACAGATTAGTTTGGGTTGGAAGGGACCTCTGAAAATTGTTCATCCCATCTCCCCACCACCACAGACAGGGACACCTTTCACTAGACCAGGTTGCTCCAAGCCCCATCCAACCTGGTCATGAATACTTCCCGGGTTGGGGCATCCACACTTCTCTGGACAACTTATTCCAGTGTCCCATAAAAAAGTTCTTCCTTGTGTCCAATCTAAACCTACACACTTTCAGTTTAAAACCATTGCCCCTTCTCCTGTGACTACAGACCCTGGTAGAAAAAGTCTTTCTCTGTTATTCTGTAAGTGCCCTCTCTACATTGAGGGGCTGCAATAATGTCTCCCTCAATCCTTCTCTTCTCCAGGCTGAACAACCTCAACTCTCCCAGCTTTTCTTCATGTAGTCCAGCCCTCTGATCATGTTTGTGGCTCTCCTCTGGAACCGCTCCAACAGGTCCATGTCTTTCTTGTGCTGGGGTCCCCAGAGCTGGACACAGTGGTGGCAGGGGACTCCAGGTGGGGTCTCACAAGAACACAGGTGAGGGGAATAATCACCTGATGGCCATGTTTCTTTTGATGCAACCCAGGACACAACTGGCTTTCTGGACTGCAGGTGCACATTACCAACTGATGTCCAGTTTTTCATGCATCAGGATCCCTAAGACTTTCTCCTCAGGGCTGCTCTGAATCCATTCATTCCACAATCTATTGATACTGGTGATTGTTCCAGCCCATGTACTGAACCTTGCACTTGGCCCTGTGAACCTCATGAGGTTCACATGGACCCACTCCTCAAGCCTGTCCCTCTGGATGGCATCTCTTCCCTCATGTGAATCAACTGTACCACTCAGCTTCATGTCTTCTGCAAACTTGCTGAGGGTGTTCAGATGACTCAAGGAGAAAAGCAATACATTACTGAAGTAATTTTCCATATCCACTATTTCAAAAACCTTTTCTCCATAGCTCAAATGATTCGCTTTTTCTTGTGCTACATTCCCTATCAGAGCTGCTGAGCTGTGGTGAATAGGATTGTAGCTCCAAACTTGAAATAAAGGTCAACGACCATGTTCACTGTTGCTGGGATTGAGGGAGGGAGGGTCTGGTCTCACTGTATATTAGCGGGCAGGACCCTCCCAGCAAACCAGTGGAGGGCCAGACAGGCTATTCCTGAGAGCATTTAGCTCCAAAGGCTTATCTGTTGTTATGTGAATTGTTTTCAGGGGGAATACTTCCCTCAAAGACATCAGGTGGCCTGGATCCTATACAACACCTCAAATTATTCCAAGAAATCTCACACAGCCTCTTATTGCCTTTTTAATATGATAAGCAGAAATATCTATGTGATAATAATTAGAAAGTCTTTCTTCTGAGGATTTTAAAGAATTTTGCAAGGGCAAGCACAGACTCATTTTAAGGATGAGCATGCAACCACCCAACCCATGGACTGGCCAGAAGGCAAAGATTTTTGCCTCCAGAGGAGGAGGTGACATGTCAAGAACAGGCCCTGCTGCATAATGAACTACCAGAAAATGAAAAGCAGTATGTCCTATTTACTAATGGGTTGGTGACAGCAAAATTCTCCTCAGGTAGCTCATAAGAGAATTCTCCTCTTGCCCTTCCCTCAGCAGTGGTACAGGTGATAGCCCACAGCACAGGGCACAAAAAGAATGGATTGCAAGTCCCTAAGTGCTTACAGAGAAACCCAAACCCTCCTTCAAAGCAGATAAGCACAGTCAGGTGTCTCTTGCAGATGCCCAGAACTTGCTGAGTAGGAGCTCCTTCCCTGCAGTTGTGTGGTTTTTCTGACAAGCTCCCTGTGCCTGCCATAGCCCAAAGCTGCCTTGAGAGACCTGTCTTGCCTTCCAGCATTGCACACAACACCGCTGCACCTCAGCAGACCCAAAGTATTCAGACTGCAGGGTGGCAGAGACATATAGGATCACAGAACAGTTTTAATTGGAAGATACTTTTAAAGGTTGTCTAGTCCAACCCTCCTACAATGAGCAGGGATGTCTTCAAGTAGATCAGGTTGCTCAGAGCCCTGTTCAACCTGAATTTTAATGTTTTCAGGGATGGGTCGTCCACAAGCTCTCTGGGCAACCTGTTCTACCATCCTCATTGTAAAAAACTTCTTCCTTCTATCTAATCTAAGTTGATCATCTTATACAAGCGGGAACAACCGTGCTTTGTATTCAACTGTGAAGTGACTTTTGGGACAAATTTGCAGTAATTGTGCATTTTTTTAAAATCAGTCATTTACATCTTAATAAATAGCTGAAGTTACATAATTTATTTTTACTGGATTAAATCCTGCAGTCAGGTATGCTGATGTAAATTCTAAAGCAATTCCTTATTTCTCCAGAGCTATCCCAGGACTGCATCCAAATACCAATTAGTAGAATGTCAGCAATAATATTAGCCATATTTCCTTACTACCCAGGAAAACCAGACTGACTTCTGATAGCAGCACATAAGAAAATGAGACCATGGGCTGAATGAAATACTTCAGCATCCTCAAAGTAAAAATCCATTGACATCAGAAAGAACAATCTTAGCAAAGGACTCAGAAGAAATTGGTATTAATAATTTTTAGATTGGATTCATGTAATTGTTCTATTTCACATTTTCCTGTGAACAATTCAAAGTGTTTTACCACTGCTTGTTTACAACCCTTTGCATTGGAAAAGTTAGGGTTTCTTAAAAATCAGCTACATTAACTGAAATGAGATGTATCTAATCCATGAAAAACAAACTATTACCACTTTCCAAAGCTAATAAACTGTTTAAAGTCAGGTTTAAGAACCCTGAACCCGGGAAGTCTCTGGTGCAGAGACTAACCAAACAACCCAGACATCTGGTGGAGATTTCTGTCTTCTGCAGGATCAGACAACAGAACATTATTTGTACTCCAAAATGACATATATCTCTCAGCAGAATAAATCCATTTCAGCAGAAGAAATAGAAAAAGTTGATCTAAATTTTATCAAAGCTAATGCTAGGTTAGTTTTAGTTACACTTTCTTAGATTGTTTCAATGAATGAAAAACCCATTAAAACAAAATACTGCTTTCTTTTCACACAGAAGAAAACCCTTGTGCAGTTGTCCTAGAATTTAGGGCAAGGCACAAATTAAAATTTGTCACTACAGTAAATTTATTTAGCCACTACAATTTATTTACAATTTATATAAACTCTTAAAATGTATATTAAAATTTTCTATTACCTATTACAATATTTTCTATTAACTATTTTCTCTTAACTATTAAAATTTTCAAATTCTAAGGCAAATGCTCTATGCTCTTTGGCCAACCTTTGGTCTCAATTCCACTGTCCTGAGTCTGTAGAAACACTACAAAATCCATGAAAAAGTTCTGGGTTTGGTCTGCTACAGCCAAGGCAAAACTTGCTTACAAAACCATGTTCAGCTCTACTGCAAGAGAAGGTAAAACCAAGAAAATACATTATAAGCAGGACATCCTATTTAAATAATCTTACTGTTCACAGTAATACAGAAACATACGAATAAACATGGATATCACAGAACCAATATGCTGAGTTGGACAGGACCCACAAGGATCATCAAGTCCAGCCCCTAGCCCTGCACAAGACCATGCCCAAGAGTCACACCACGTGCCTGACAGTATCATACAAATGTTTTTTGAGCTCTGTCAGGCTTGGTGCTGTGACCACTTCCCTGGGGAGCCTGTTCCAGTGCCTGACCATCCTCTGGGTGAAGAACCTCTTTCTAATATCCAACCTAAACCCTCCCTGACACAACTCCAGGCCACTCCCTTGGGTCCTGTCACTGGTCACCATAGAGAAGAGATCAGTGTCTACCCCTCTTCCTCCCCTCATGAGGAAGTTGTAGGATGAGGTCTCCCCACAGTCTCCTCCAGACTGAACAGACATACACATACGCTCAAAGATGCAAACACTCACACACTCTTTCTCTTACAGCAAAAATCCAGTGACCTTTCCTTATGAAAAACAAGTACTTCTCAAATTAGAACTAATCCTCAAATCATGAATTGGATCAATTTCAGGAAAGCAAGATTATTTCCAACTGCTTCACCTGAGCATTAAAAAATTTAGCTGTCAAATTTTGCCCTTAGATGTGTCCTATTGAAATCAAAAGACATTCTCACTGGGTAAACTGACACAAATATGTATCCACATATGAAACATCGCAAGGCTGTTTCCAAGTACTTCTTCAGGGCAGAATCACAAATTAGAGAGAGATATACCAGTTATGTTAGGCCAACCGATGTGGTCACAAAAACCACTCTTGTACATTCAAGCCCCAGGGCCCTGTGCTGGGGCACTCAGAGGGATTTCTGTTTTCTTACATGCACTGCTGGGTGAGTGCACACCAAGTGTGGATCAGGGTAGTCCTGAAGAAAAAATCTTCTAGAAAACATTAGACAGGAAAAGAAAGACCTAAAACCACAAGAAAATATGCTTGCCAGAGACATTTATCTCATTCTATTTGCTGTTCAATGGAATTAATCATCTTCCCTTAAAGGTTTTCAAAGAAAGAAAATAATAATGCAAAACTTGCTGATTCAAGTGAAACCCTCATGCAAGCACCTTAATGTTAAAATTTTAAGTCTTTAAATATTTCTAAACTTCATTTTTTATCACTGCAGAATGTCTTACATTTTCACCCCTATGGGTTTTTTCTGATAAGGTCCCTGTGCTCTAGAAAAATAAAAAAAACTTTACCTAGGCTTTTTTTCCTCCATCTCCTATATCTTCCTGTTGTCCCGTGTCAAGGTGGCCTTCAGCAACTCATCCAGCACCGACCACAAGCCACTGTTCTGCCCTGGGGTGCCATAGGGGTTCTGCCTGTGTTTATGACTAACCCACCCACCAAGAGATCCGCCACAGTAGGGTGAGGCTGTTTGAACACTTAATTATATTCATGACGGTTATTGTAGATAAGGTTTCCCAAAGTGTACAAGTGCAGTTAGCTGCTTACTGAAGCCTAGCAAAAGTCTGTGGTTTTGGCTCATAGTACTCCTTTACAGAGACATTTTTTCCTCCTCCTGCCACGAGTGGATTCTCCCCACTGCTGCTGTCAGCTGATGACTCAGCCAGTCACTCCATGGTGGAGTGGATAGGCACAAGAAAAATCTTGTGAGTTTAGTTCCCTCCAGGGTTCAGAGATATTGGTCCCTAGATATCTTAGATATATGAAAAAAATGTTTTCATGATGAGGATAGTCCAGCACTAGAAGAAGCTGCTCAGTGGGGGTGTGAGTTATCTGTCCTTGCAGGTTTTCAAAACCTGGTTGGACCAAGCCCTGGTTGGAGCAACCTTGTCTGCACTCATGGCTCACCGTCCTCTGAGCAGAGGTTGAACTAGAGACCACCCAAAGGCCCTTCCAAGCTCAGTTGTCCTGTGGTCCTGCCCTATGATACTATATTCTGATACTGGGCATGGTGTGTACAGGTATATCAGGATTTACAGCATGAGTGGAGGATGAAATCTGCTCCCCATAGAGATGATGATGTTACTGTGACCACACAAGTCATACATCCTCTCTGAACTACAGCTTATGCAGCTGCAATATGGGAATCATTCTAGTTCTTTATTTCCCTGGGGCATTTGCAGGCACAGTATAACATTTTAAAATTATTCATATGGCAAATGATGTTTTACAGTCTCCCAGCAACACAACCAGTGCATCATTTTCATGAGTCCTTGAGGTAATACAAATGTAAACTTTGGCACAAAGTGCAGACATAGTTTATGCAATGTCTTGCTTAACCTAATTAAACTAACAACATCAACCTGCTGCAAATACAGAGGGTGTTAACTATCTGATCATTTCATCTCTCATATAAAAAACATATACATGCTACCCTATGCTCCACAGTTCTGCAAAAGTAAACCTGTTTCATGTATTAAAAAAGCCATTAACACACAAGAATAAAGAAACTGCTATAATGAATACAATTAGCATGAAAAAGGGGACCCAGCTTACTGAGTAGCACATTGCCTATGCAATCATTTTGCTACTCAGTGCAGTACCTTGGCAATTCATATCCAAGTGTTGCCAAAGAATGGTGTTAAGGACCAAATGAGGAGGAAAGAAAAGCCTGTCCACTCGGCAAGAGGAATGTCTTATGTCATGAAGGTTAATTTGGGTCTTTCCAAACAGAAACTGCTCTCTATCTTAGATTAAAAATGGTTTATGACAGAGGGAAATAGTAAAGGGCATCAGCATTTGTTAGTATTTTCATAATTGCTTTTTTCAGGGTGTATGGCTGTTTTAGCACTTGGATACTCAGCACAGGTGCTATAGGTGCTAAGGGCAACTCACAGGGACGCATTCATACCATGTAGTTTAGACATTCACACTTTCCCATGGCAATCTGACTTGATTTAAGAGCTCTGTGATGCTGAGAAGGGATCAGAGCATCACTCTGCTTTACTAGTCCCCTCTTTGGCTCTCAGCCATCTCCCTGATGTTATGCCAACTTTAGAAACACTTCTCTGAGACAGTTTAACTCACTAATTCAACGCAAAGGAATGGATAATTTGGAACTATCTTCCAGGGGGAACCAGAGAGAGTCTGGAGCCAGGAGGAAAGGAGGGAGAGCCATCATGCAGTTGGAAACAGAAGAGGAAGGACAGGAGGGAAGATGGGAAGATGGAGCCATCAGTTTGGCTCAGATGCTAATGAAACCCCAATTTAAGCACTTGTTCTAGATACACAGGTTCCCTTGTGTGGCCTATGAAGGTATCAGGTGAGTGGTTTCTTCATTCCTTCACCCAACCATATTTTTATGCTGACAAAACAGTTGTAGCAGCTTTGAGGAAGGATCTAGATATGTTTAGGTGAATGCTCATCAAGACAGCAACTGGAGACAGACCTCAGGATGCAAAGGGAGCAGTTCTGCTCAACAGGGGCAGCCAGTGATGTCTGTGGTGCTTCAGGACATCCTGCTTCGTCTCCCTTTACTGCTTCAGAAATGTCTGGGTGTCCTATGGATCCTGTGTTATACTTACCAACCCTTGTAGATGGCTGAGCTCCATTGCATCTCTAATGGCACAAGAAGCCTGTATTTATACAGTTCCAAATTGGCTTGTGATACAGCACATTAGGGAGATTGAGCGTGACCCACCAGTTATTGGTAGGTAATGCTGCAGAGTTCAGTTTTGAAAACTGATTAAACTAAAACAAAATATGTAAACTCAATTTTTAAAGGTATTCTGAGTAACCCTCAATCGGTCCAGCTCCCACATTCAAGAGAGTTTGCCTTTCAGTGTTTAGCACTTTTACTTCACAATTATTTCAGGCATTTTTCTGGAGTGCAGGGAGCTCAGTGGATAGTATAGTTGCCACTCATCATGACTTTACAGAATTTATGTATTTTCCTTCACATTTAGGATACTGATCTATCTTAAGGTGGGAGAATCATCTCTCTTGGTGGCAGATGTCCATCAAGTATCAGCTGTCCTTGATTCAGCACTCCAGGGCGCTTCTTAATGCACCTGTCCAGGAGGCCAGCAGAGCTGTGCCTCACTGCTCTGCATGAGCTGGAAAGGGCTTTATGAGATTAAGGGGCATTAATCTCACCCTAGATACTTTTATTTTTCTAATTCCCTAAAAGACACCAGTCTCTTGGCTCTGTGGGAGACCACTGAGGGCTGTAATGCAAAGGACTCACAGGGGAACTACTCTGAATTAATGTTTAAAGTGGAAAATTCTACTGGATTAATCTCTGTGTAGAGACATGTGCTCAGAACTACTATGACAGTAATTTGATTTTGTTTCCTTAAGTTTGGAAATAAATGAAAGTGAGATGAGGGACACTTCAGTGCTCTGGAGGAGGTCTCCCAGAAGTCCAATGGGGTCTATCTGATTTGCTCGGACATCATGGGGGCAGAGGAGACTCCAAAACATAACTGTGACCTGACAAGCAGGGACTGTAGTCTGCAGGAAGGAAAGAAAGAGGGAAAATGTGTCAATAGTTTTAGGCTGATGATATCTTAGCGTTAATACACCCTCACAGAAATGGCAGGGTACTTTGTAGCACAAATAGTCTTTGCAATGAGAACTAATTATTGACTATTGGAAATCCACAGTGGGACTTCTGCTGTCCTCCAACAGTGAGATTTGGGTTGGTATTAATTGACCCTAATAACTCAAGAAGAATGTTTTGGGGTTTTTTCCAAAACAGCTACCCAATGATTAAACATGGAAAACTTTGTTGCATTTCAATAAGGAGGGGGAAAAGGTAAAAGCAGGTCTGTCTGGACCCATCTCCATCAATGCAATGTTCATTGGAGAGAGCTCCCTGGCTGAGGGATTACACAACCCTGGGTACTTTCCTGCTTCCCAGGCAGGTGTCTTCTAGAAACCGCTGTGACTCATAAATGTTTACCCAGCAGTATTTCCTCAACCCCCGACAAGGCAAGTTTAGCTGAGAGTAGCCAGAAGGTGTGGCTAGTTCTCATTGTATGGTTACCATTATTAGTTTGAGCAGCGCGACTATACTTGAAAGGGAGGGTTTGAGTAACGCAGTGTAGTTCATTGAAATGCTGAGGAGAAACACAGTCTTTGTAAAGCACATCGCTGGACAGAAATGGAAAAACAGGTAATGAGGAAAAGGGTTCCACCCTGGCAGACGCAAAGCTGGAAGAGGTTCTTACACACTTTAGAAGGAAAGGGGAAAGAAGGACAAATTAAGAGGTTCATTGTGAATGTTCACTCCGGGATTTCATTACAGGGACATTTTATTTATGCCGTGGCCATGTCCAAGAGTCCCTTTCGTGGATGAAGCACGCATAATTTCTTCACTTTGTGACAAAAAGTATTATGCCACTCTACACTCCTAGTTCTTATACTCTCTGCAGTCTAAAATTTATTCTGTGCAGTTGTCCCAAAAGAAGACAGTAGGAACTGACAAGGGACAGAAGAGAGTGACTGAGGTGACCAAGGGCATGGAGTAGCTTCCAGACAAATTACAACTTGGACACTGGTGCTTGAAAAAGACAAACAGGTGGGATGCATTAGGGCCTCTAAAATCTTTAGTAGAATGGCAAAGATGATCACTTGTTTCTCACTGTAGAAACATATTGCATAGCTACAGTGTTGAACAGATGAAGCAGTTCAGCTGCTGCTACTTAGCACATGAGCATGTGATATTGAAATACCAGAAGAAATTAAGGATAAAAATACTCCGTTCAGAGCACAGAGGACAGGATTCTCAAATACAGCAGGTTTCTAAAGAAAGGGTTTTTTTAAATTCACAATTAACAGACCGTAATCTTTGGCTTCTCTAGCAGTTCGTGCTTTTTGGAAAAAGTCGCTGGATTTTCATTAATAAATTCAGTCCTGAAAAGATGGTTATTGATGTAGAAGATTTGGAATAGACATCATGCACAACCACTATAAAAACATTTTCCATTCACTGAAATGGAAGAGTTCCCATGTAAATGAACTATAACCTGCCATAAAAGTCTCTCTGCTTTCAGAACAGGAACCCCCTGAGGCATACAAATAAAATCTTATGCTGCCTAATTGAAACTGGTGTGAAATCTGGAGCATAGAAGGGAGGATGCAGCCCATCCCTGCACTACTACAGCCTGGGCAAAGCCTGAGACATCCTTCCCGGGAAAAGCTTGTGGTAGGAATCATTCAGGCATGA
Organism: Pachyramphus minor; assembly: GCA_013397135.1. Lineage (NCBI taxonomy): Eukaryota > Metazoa > Chordata > Aves > Passeriformes > Tyrannidae > Pachyramphus > Pachyramphus minor. The sequence goes on from VYXB01003812.1 coordinate 87,618, forward strand.
AGTCTCCTGGAGGTCCAAGTCTTCCCTGCTTTTCTCTGAATTAGTTAGTAGAGACAGCAGCAAGAGAAATATCTGCTGGGAAATGGTGGCAGGGCACACTCCTGAGGAGGAGGCCAAGAACCCCAAGAGGCAGATTTTCTTGATCTGTAGCAGCTGAACTGGGAGGAGAGAGAAGGAAGCGTAAAGCACTTCACCCCAACACCTCTACCAACTACAGCAATAATACTTAAATGCTCTGGGTTTTTTCTCCCTAAGTTGCTGTGCTTAAGCATCAGGAAATAAACACGGCAAAGATCTGTTCTCTCTGTAGCTTATGCTGTAATTCCTACAACACTGGTGTCTTCTCTCACTCAAACCCACCTGCTACATGATTGCCTTTACAGCAGGAAGATTTGTAATTCTGCTCTAAAACACACAGTATTAGTCTCCAGAATACTGTCTATTTTGCAGACACAGAAACTCTCTTTCATTTTGCTTCTTTTCTTAGCTTAACCCCAGCTCACCCCCAGCTCAAATCAATCCTTTTCCCTTCTTACCCACTAACAAAAATGGTGCAAAATGAAAATAGCCAAGCACAACCAACTCTAACATAAAAGGAGGAGATTGAACCTGCTGTCGCATTTCTTACTTTCCTTCTGATGTAAGAATGGAGCTGTGTTGGAAGTGACAGTTTACTTGGTCATAATCTGCCTACCACAGATGACAGAGGTGAGGTTCATCTCTCCTAAATCCAGATGTCTGCAGACTAAATGTTTACATGTGAAATAGTCACCTAGAGCCTCCAGGTCAGTGCAGGTAAACAAGCATTTTGACAGCTGACCTAACCCACTCCTAGAGAGATCCTGTGGGTGTGGACATTTACCAGGGGGAATGTCCTGCACTCTCCTGGCAGGTTTGGGTTTCACAGTTGCAGCCATGGGCCAGGAAAGTGGGTGAAATAAAAGACCCAAAAGATCTTCTCAGTTTTGTGGTACTAAGATTAAACCTACCAGCATAACGAGAAGACATATCTAATAACCAACACCATGAAGGGTTATTGCTTCTGTTCAATACCCCCCTCAAGCTCAAAACATCAGGCTGCCCTAGTCTTGCTACAAACAAAGTCCCCACACCATATTTGCTGGCACCACCCAAGAACTCTGCAATATTTGATTCTGGCATCAAGTAGAAAGGACATTGTGCAAATATATACAAGACTGACCTGCCCTGCAGTGTGATCACTGAAACCTTATCCTTCTGCTCCACAGGAGAAGCTTCAAGCATGTCCTTTACCTTGTTTCACTTAACAAAATCAAAAGTGGCTTACAAAGGCTTGTACCTGGATCCCTCACTGTTCTTAAATGAGCACTTCCCAGAGACATGTCAGCTTCATATGCATCTGTTTCTCACTTTTATATATAGTATGAAGAGAGTGGAATTTACACAGCCAAATTTCTCCCATGTGAATCGAATAAAATTCTTCTCCTCATTTATATTCTTACAGCTTTCCATGCAGCTCAGATACAGATCTTTTTGTTTCCCTCTGTGACACAATTCTGTATAAACCATTCAAACAATTGTGTCTGCACAAATGTAATTAAAAATACGATAAAGTTAGTTGCTTCCTCAGATGTGTTCCACTAGAAAAAGGAAAGAAAATTTTTTAACAACTGCATTTCTTGGTATGCCATACAGATAGGCTCTGTTGGTTTATTTTATTCACAACAAGGTTATTCATTTAAATTGAATCTGAAATCCTGTGGGTGACATTTTCATGCTCATATGTCAGCAGATGCCTATTTTGGTTTTTTTTTTTTACTTCAACAGAAACAGAATTTTCTCAGCAGTGTCCATAATAAAAATCCCACCTCTAGGCAAGTTTCCAAGCCTCAGCAGCTTGGTCATATTCATGAGGGACTGTTCTGTGCTTTAAAACCTCATACCCACAGTAATCTTCCATTCTCCTTCCAAAGTTTGTCTTATTACTGTCCCCTGTTGACCCTGAACCTAATTTTCCACAAGCAAGTTACTGTAAAGCTAACATTGCCCACAGAATTATTTTTATACCTCTGCCCCTTTTGAGAGACCAGATAGTTACTGCATCTATAACATCATATGCTTCTTCATTTGTTTAGACCTTATTCTGTAGCATAGGCTATGGAGCCAAAGACAGCTACACCTTTGAATGAGCAACCTGGTCTAGTGGAAGATGTCTGAGCTCCTGATAATATCCAATGATTCTGTTTCCCTATTTGTGCATTAAACAGATTTAATTCCTTCTATAGGCATTTGTGAAACATTCGGTTCTCCTTATAAAGTTCGTTTGCCATTAATTTTGATTTTCCCAGCCTTGTATGTTTTATTCTGTGTGTATAGTTATGGAGAATAATTATTGTCAGTGCCTTGCACAGTTCCCAAATTACTGTTCCAGCCTCAGCTTTGTGAGCATTGCTTGGAGTATGCATTTTTATCAATTTATGGACACCTGCCCATAAATTTCCATTACAGACATGGGGTTTCTAAGCACATCCACTGCTAATGGATTTGGAATTGCACCATGTATTTTATCTGCATTGGTTTGCCTTCATAATATTAGTGGGATGATTTGTAAAGCAGTTTTTAAATGATATCCTTATTTAATTTTCTTCTGTGATGTCTCAAACCAGAATGAGACCAGAATGGTGATGTCTTAATATGGCCCACTTCAAAGCTGTATACAGGTCTTAAACAGGAGATCACAGCAGCAATAGGCAGCAGTCTCTCTTTCTGACGCCCTAACATCCATGCAGACCAGCTCCAGAAACTAAAATACAGCAGAGGGGCAGCTGCAGACAGGGACAGTCTGAAGAGCAGCCCCCAGCAGTAGTACCAGCAGAGGTATTACAGTCTTTAAAATGCCTGGTCACCCAAACACTGTAATTCAGAGCCCCAAAAATACCTCCCAATACTGTTGATAAAGATTTCTCAGGTGTGGTGCCACTTATAAGGCGTCACTTTCCCCTTCATTTGATTTTACAGGCAGGCAAAGGCTCTCCCTGTGAACAGCTCTGTCCATGCACTGATTGAACTGGGCCAGGAAACACCAATGCCTCCTCCGAATTGGCAACTTCTGTTTTGAAGTGTTTCAGGTCTGAATATGTAACCAAACAAGCTTTCCAAATAATTACATTAAGTTTTGGTCATGGCAAACACTTTCACAAATATCCACACTGGCACTTCTGAATATCTGATAACTTGTCCCTGATTTAGGCACCCCAGATGGTGTTCAGTTCTCATTCGTTCCTGCAAACTACTCTGTTGTAGCTAAAATCAGTTATGGAAAATGATGAACACATAACATTTTCTGATTTCAAAGCAGCAAGTGCAAAGGTGTTTTTTCTTAGTGGGTAAGGTACAAGGTCATTACATGGGCAAGATCAATGCTATGAATTTTTCACAAGTATGTCCATGACCAGGTTTATCTTGATTTTATAATGATTTTATCATTAGAGATCTTGCAAAGTACTGTAGTTTCTTTTTGCATTTTTTGTTATGTTTGGGGTGTTTTTTTAATAGCCTGAGCTGTTAGAACAATATCACCTGAGAATCTCAGCCTTTTCTTAAATACTTCTCTCCACTTCTAGTTTGATTTGGCTGCAAAGTCAAACTCATCCACATGTCCACCAAAACCATTTACAGGCTGAGAAATCAAGCAATAACTCCCAATCTTACTTGTTGGGGCACTCCACTCCAGGTGGTTTGTAGTTTTTAATGTTCCTACGCATCATGCAAATCAGTCTTAGAAGATCAGAGAATCTGACACTACTATTGTAAATTATTCAGGCCTAGTATGAGAAGGGAAAGGAGATGGGGCTTTGAGCAACCTGGTCTAGTGGAAGATGTCCCTACCCATGGGAGAATGGTTGTAACTAGATTATCTTTAAGGTCCCTTCCAACCCAAACCATTCTATGACTCTATGTAATGCAAATTCCCATCTACAGTTCTGCCCATGGCACTTAGTTTTTCCCCTTGAAAAAGCTACTTTTCAGTTCTTGGCTTCCTTTTGATTGTCAATCCATTGAGACCATTATGTGATGCAGTTCCTATAGCATGTATCAAAAGGTAGGGCAGGTACAAATATAAAATTGGGCTATAACATGGAGTTCTTCCAAGTAGGCTGGTGTGTCAACACCACCTTACACTGTGTGCTTGGACCAGGTGAATCAATATTGAACAAGAAGCTAAATGTGAGGAAGCATCTTGTTGTTTCAGTGCCACTGCCATGAGAATTTTTCTTGTACTTTTCACAAATGTGTATTTACACAGTTACAATTTCAGGCGCAACTTCAGAATGGAGTATGCAAAGCCAGGATGATGGTTTCTCTGGCTCCGAGGACTCACTTCCCTTATTGGGCACAGAGGAGATGGCAAGGCTGGCAAACATCACCCAGCAGAGTCATCTTTGTGGATCTCACTGGCTTTGCCCCTGGTGGGTACCTCCTGGCTCCATGTTTGCCCTTCACACTTTTTTCCCTGGTCACACGAATCTTTTCCTCAGAAAGATGCTGCTGCTCTTGGCCACACATGAGCATTTTACAGCTCCCTGAATGGCCTCAGCAACTGCGAAGTTCTTGAGAGTGTCTCCATTTTAGCAAGAGTGATCACTCCACTCAAAATTTGGGTGCCATCATCTTAAGCCTTATTCAGACCTATAATAGTTCCTGCCTACAGACCCTATAAATAGATCCTCATTTTCAAAATTACAAACCGGAAGAAAGAATTCTATTTAGTAAAAAAATTACCTCGAAAAAACGGGAGGTGGGTAAGGTCATACAGAGAGCCCAGAGCACTGAACTTCCACTTTGGAGAAGGGCTGAGGCAGCCCACAGCTCCATACTGAGCTGCAGAAGAAAGCAGTGACAAGTGGAAGGGCCAGAAGCATCAGTGTGCCCCCATGGCAGGGCCCCACTGAAGAGACCCCCTTGGAGACCCCAGCAAGGGACAATCAACCCAGGCTCTGATCCATGAACGGCGGGGCCAAGAGGGGACAGAGACTGACCCTTTGCTTTGCATTACCCAAAACCTTCCCCAGGAGACCCTGAGCCCCAATAGGGTCATTGTAATAGCCAGAATCCTGTTCATTCACACACTGCATGATTTTGTTCTCATTTGGTGACAGTGACCTTTAATCGCCTGCACAGAGCTGGCTGAATCATGGCTCTGAGCTCTCTTTGTGGCACCATCTTTTCCCCTACCAATAATTCAAACAATGGACAAGAGCATTTTGGTCCCAGGACTTTAACTGAGAGCTTTAAACCCAAACCAAGGGCTAAAAGGAGCTTGAATATGGTGTGCACTATTCCATCCCTCTCCAAGCACCAAGTACACAGTCTGGTTTCACAGTGCAAGTTTGGAATCTCCATTACCACCACTGCCTCAAACTATACTAAAAATACAGTAACCATGAAAGGCAAAGATAAAAGAAAAGTAGATTTTTTTTGTATACAAACCACTTCTCAGCTCATATGATATTGCTCTGTGAGACATTAAAGCTAACAGTCCACTGAGATCTGTCTGGGGTGACAGAGACAGGAAAATGTAGCTGCTACTACATTTCACTCATTACCCAGCAAAGAAAAGAGCATATGAGAGATGAGGTGTCTCCCTAAGATCCCTAAGACTTGATTCATTGTTTATTAGGAGGGTTTGATTTGCAAATGGGAGGAAATATGTCTCCATTAATTGGATTTCCACACCAAACACATGCTGCAAAAATTGTAGGCCTTGTTAAACAGGGAGGCACACAAAAAGCTGCATTTTCTTCGTGGCAGTTTTTTGCAGAAAATGAAGTTAGGGGTAATATTTGCTATTCTGAACTGCCATAAGTCACAGCAGAGATGCCCAGTTATTGAACACAACGCTGCCAGCATCAACACAGAAACAGCCCAGCTCCTCACTGCACAGGACAGATTAGTGAGGTATAAAAGACAAATACTTCTTTCTTTCTGATTTGGAAATACATTTGTTGGCCTGCAAAGGAAGTGCTTTATTTTAAACAGCAAAAATCCACTGCACTGGGGACTTAAAAACCAGATAAAATAGGTATCTAGGAGAATAAATAAGAAAAAGCAGAGAGAGAAAAGACATTTTTTTTTCATTCATCTCAATAAACATAGATTGAAATCTTTTTTTCAAGGCATTTAGATCAGTTTTGGGATCTACTGTGTAGATAGCCACACTTTTCAACTTTAATTTAGATATTAATATAATTAAAAGGTAACACAAATTTGAGATGCAATAAAATTTAATTGGTGCAAAACAAATCCAAGCAGCACTGTGCAAACCTTAAAAATGGAAATGCATGTCAGTCACCTGTGTATAACTTATTTACAGCAGCAGTTGAGCACATCCAGCCTTTGCTATTTGCAAAATCTCTGTAAAACACAGACCTGGATTGCTCTCATAGAGGGTTTCATATCCAGGGGTGGTTTACCAAACCACTTATACCCAGGAAATGGGAATACCTAAGAAATTTATAGCTGTACCAAAAAGTCTGCTTCTTCTCTTTTCTGTACAAATCCTTTTAAAATAATTAGCTGATCCTTCATGAAAGAAACAGTGTACTTTAAAAAACTGTCACACTTACACAAAAAGAATTCCCCAATTTTGGGAAAAATGGAGAAAAATTGAGAAGATGAACTTCGGATTGGGTTCTTTTGGGTAAAAATGACTGTAGATGCAAAGTGAGGAAAATTCACGATCTGTGAAGTTGCTCTCAAAACAGCCACTCACAGGAATTTCTGTGTGCAAAAATGAGCAACTGCATTTAGGAATCATAGATTTGCAGACCTCGGTATCTGTAGGAGTCTCTGCAAGAAAGTCTGCAGGGAAAACGCTAGACTTTATTTTAACTCCTCTGCCTTTTCCACAGCTAACATGTTTTATGAAAAATTTAACAAAGCTCATTTAACAGTCATTATGTTTTCACCCAAACACAAAACAGAACTGGAGGGAAGAAAGCTTGATGCTTTTTACCAAGGATAATCAAATCCTATGTCACTTAATTGCTCATTTTCTGGGTAAAGAGCCCAGAGCACACCTGCTCTCTCCCTTTTCCCTTAAAAGCTGCAGCAGCAGAAGCCCCATCCCATTTCTTAGAGATCCATTTCCATCACAGCAACAGAAATGGAGCTGCAGCATCAGGAACATCACATTCTGCAAACAATCCCATATCTGTATGTATCTTATATATATATTCAGGAGCCAAATATCCATTTATCAGAGTCTGGATAAAGCCAGTTATTAGTCATAAAATGGTTCGAGTTAGAAGGAAACTTAGAGATCATCTAGTTCTGATACCTTTGCATGTGCAGTGACACCTTCCATTAGACTAAGTTGTTCAAAGCCCCACCCAACCTATCCTTGACCACTTCCACGGATGGAGTATCCACAACTTCTCTGGACAACCTATTCCAGTGCCTCACCACCCTCACAGTAAACCTGAAATGACATTTATTTCCAAAATCTCTCTGCATTTCTCTTGAAGTGTCTGTTCAGCACTTGAAGCTTTCCATGATAAAGTCTTGACACTCAGCACCTGCTAAGGTATTTCCTTAAAAATTTCTATGAAAATGTGGGAAAGGCCAGGTTAAGTTGTTGTCTGAGAGCAACCCAAAGGGGAGGTGAGTCTTCTGCATCCTACCTGGATTTGTTAGTCATGATACCAAGAATTTAGGAAAAAAAGAAAAGAGACAGGAAACATGAGTCTTGGTCTCTCTTGAACTTGCTGTTCTGCATTATATAGATAATCATATATTGATGGGGTAGCAGGGAGGGGCTCCCCGAGCCAGCACACACATGGCACAGCCTGCAACTGCAGCATCCGTGGGGTCACTGCCCTCGGCTGGGCTTAATCCGGGCTGGGTTCTGGAGCCAGCAGACAAACCTGTTCTCCAAATAGACGAAAATGGAAAAGAAACAGCTCTTGGATCTCTGCCAAACCCACCCCTCAGGTGCCAGGGCACTGTGGCACAGGATCACCCAGCCCTGGGGCAGTCCAGGAAGGCCCTATGCCAGCAAAGCACATGAACAGGCAGTCAGGTGCTGAATCCAGAGCAAATGCACCCTGGAAGACTTAGAGGGATGGTGTCAGTGTTTCCTATTTTATTTTCAGGTCAGTTACTCCCAAGCAGTTTCCAGATTGCTGGATCTTTCCCACTGCACTGGAACCAGCACAATTCTGGTCCCCCTTCACTAGCACAATTCTCCAGATTTATTTAACTGCAGGCTATTCCCATAAGGCAAATCCATGGCTTGGAAGACCCTTGAGTGATTGCCTGCCCACCTCTCTCTTTCCAGAATTACTTCAGCCTCTGTTACTCAGTCTCTTGCAGTTTTAAAAGCTCCAGTGGATTTATAAGATAAATTCACTCTTGAATCTTGCCAGCAGGTGCCTGAACAACTCTGGACTGTAAAGGTCACTAGAGATACAGATCAGAAAAGCTGAAGCCAGACCTTTTATTTATGTTATCTGTCCCATTATACTGCAATGACTGCAGCAGCAAGTTCAAAAATATTCATGGGCTTTTTTACCCTGATTCAACTATACAGGAGAAATAAAATTCCCATTTTGTCTGACAGTGGGATAAAACTTTACTGCAACCAGCACTAGAGACAAGTATGTGGATCGTCTCCCTATCTTGGAGGTTTGCCTGCTCATGACAGGGGTTTGGAACTAAATTACCTTTAAGGTCCTTTTCTACCCAAACCTCTCTGTGATTCTATGATTTCAAAACATCTAGGCATTCTGTCCTCTAATTTGCATTGACAAATATTTAGTGTTAACAACAGCAGAGCAGGGCACATTCCTAACAACATCCATTTTACCAAATATTTGCCAGAAAGGCAGGCCATTGTGCATTTTGTGTGTTTATTTAGAAATACTATCTGTTAAAGAACCATTTCAAAATATGCTACCCAAACACAGCTGTATTTTAAACTACTAGACACCGGAATTTGCATGGTATTTTTGGAACTAATCTGGTGCACTGAAAGCCAAGACACTTTGCCTCTTTTACTGTTGCAGATCACATTAGCCTGGGTTGCTCCTGGTGAACTTGCTATTGTGGTTACCATACTGGGTTTGGTTTCAGCAATCTTGTAATAGGCAGTTAGGAAATCAATGGTTTTTTCACTTCACAGTCATAATATAGATTTCTGCTCTTTTCCTTTAAAACAAAAGGAAATATGTGGCTGTCACAATGCAACACATAATGTTGATGTGATGGTGAAGCTGATGAATGAGTCAGTCCTAAAAGGCTGGTGGGAACCACTGTAATTTGGATGCCACTTCACTTCTGTCCTTCTATTTTCATCCAGGTCTTTACTTCTTATTCTGAAGTATCATTGTTCCAAGTGTCAGCCACACAGACACAGCACTGCTGCTCAGCAAGCCAAGATAATTGAGGGATTACATAGAGGTGAAACCTTTTTGCCCTTTACACCCCTCCAACATGTAAACCTATTGACTTAGACAGTTACAACCTCACTTTATCACTTTGCCTCTCTGGGTCAGCTCTCATCAGCTGAGGATGTGCTTCCCATCCATGGGAGAACACACAGCAGCCTCACAGCTGCCCCACATGTTGTGTCACTGACTGAAAGGAAAGGAGTAGTTCAGTTTTGCTGATGAAATGAAGAATATAACCTTAATGAGTTTGGGATTGAATATCTCACAATGAAATACATTTAGATTAAATCAGGAAATAGTTCAACCCATTCCATTTGCATTTTTTCAACAGGCAAAATATTTATCAAAAATGTCATTCAAATAAAGTGACTCAGCTCGAATCTTCAGCTTTAACTCTCTTGTTTGCATCGGAAAGAAAATGGGATGATGCTTCAGCCTGAATTTTTTTTAAAATATTATGATTCTTTCAGGGATGATCATAAACCATAACATCCCCCTGTAAATAATTACTTTGATATTAGTGTGAGCATTTTTTCCCTTTCTTAGATAAAATTGCTTCATCAATTTTCTGTTTAATGTTGATTTATACCTCATGTAGAAAAAGATCAGCTCCATTTCTCTAGAAAATACCTCTTATCTGTTTTCTTTGAAGAGACTGATAAAACAAATTATGCAGGCATGAATCTTTTTGCCATCCAACTCCCTGCACAGGATTGCTTATTGGTTTGCAATTCTTTAAATCAAGTGAGGGTGAAATCTCTAGATAAATTTGAGCAGCAGAACACAGAAAATTATTTTTTTCCCTACTGTCTATGTTCATCCCAAGGAAGAGCTGCCAAAAGCCAGGCCCATAGAGCACACCCACAGCACAGCAGAAGGTATGCAGGGCATGGCTATTGAATCTCTTTCTCCAGAGCTGGCCAGGCAGATGGAAAAACTTGTCCTGTCTTCAGAGTTTTAGGTGGCAAAAGTGAAATTGTACCTATTTCAGAATAAGGAAGAAGTGCTTCTGAAGAAGGGCTCACAACACCCTGAAATGAGACATCTGATAACCCTAGGCAAAAACTGCTGACTGTATTTCTCATACAAAAGTTTTTCAGCCTTTATTCTCATAGCAGGGAGTTATGAAGAGAGGAAGCACAATTAAAACATAGACTAGATGATACACATACATGATGCTATCCCATCCACTGCTTCTTTCTTGCCCAATGACACTAAAAACCAGCAAAGAGCATTGAACACAACACCAGCAAGAAGCCATGCGTATCTTGGCCAATAAAAGATTTGTGTGTTTTGCTCCAAAACCTACCAGAGAAGCTGTTTTCTTCTTGGCTTTGCCAAGGCAGGCAGCAGCCCAGGCTCACTGCAGATCAAGTGCTGTTTGTGGCATGTGAGGGTGGAACTGAGCTCAAAGCAGGAGATCGGAAACAGCACATGGCATCGCCTCAAGAGGAATAGTAAATACAGGACACTATTTCTTACAGAGGAGCAGTCTCAGTCCCTGCCTGTACTGGGCAAGGGAAAGAACAGCCCTATTCCAGCTGCAAAGCCTGCTGGCTGCCATCTCCATCCCCTGCCAGACTCCCTGCCATCCCTACACCTCACTTCTGATGGCACATGAAATTTGGAAAGCTGTGTGCTTTCATCTCTGGCCACAGCAACATTGGACCTGAAATACCCTATGCACAATTGGCAGCCCTGCATGGGGATGTTTTAATTACAATTTCCAAGGGCTGAGTTCTCAGTGACAGAGCACAGCACTGCCGTGGCTCAGTGCATGCTCACTGTGAGCAGGGCTTAATAGAGATGTCACAACGGCTTTTCGTTTGCCATATCATCTCTCAAGACGGGACAAATAGGTAGTGAAATATATGCACAAAATCTCTGTGCTGAAAATGGCCTTTCTCACCTAAGCACTCAGATGGCAGCAAATGCAATAGTATCACTGTTGCCAGCAGACCATCGACTGCAACTCAAATTCCCAAACACATTTCTAGGTTTTCAGCACTTAGTCTCTGCTTCAAACACAGAAGGGAGCTGCCAGCATGATTTGCAATCACAGCTCAATAAATTTCTAAAGATCGAAAGATTTTGTGTCTAACTTAAAAACATTGTTTGGATTTTTATTTTTTTATTTTCTTTGTTCAAAGTACAAGAACTGTGTTATTCTTTTTCAGCTCAGGTAGTCGCCTTTTTGCAAAGAGTGAGTGTCACACTCAAATGATCTGTAAAACTAAGAACAGCTTTTCCACAGTCTAATTCAGTGACTTTTCAACCTCTTTAGAGCAGATAACTAAAATCCTTTTACAGAAATCCCAGCGCTCTGTACAGCTCTTGAATACTTTGTAGAGAACTACAACAAGCATCAGAGCCAAAGCTTTGTGGGTAGCAGGTGTTAGGCAGGGATTAAGTGCAGTGGGGAAGACAGTCACTTAAGCAAAAGTGTTTAGCAGATACCTCTGGATTGATACCCTCCAATCCTTTCTGCATGCATTCTCCAAAGTGCAACTCCACCCAGAGCTGCTAACACCGATAACACCAGCTGATGTTCCTGTGCATAAAATAAATGTACAAGCCATAATAAGTCCTTGTCTAAAACAGACCAATAGGTTCTAAAGATATAAATCATTATAGTATGATATGGTTCATATATATTTGGTTTGGGGTTTTATTCCCATTAGTTTGCCATCAAGATGTTCTGATGAAAATATCGAGTCCAGCACAGCTGTTTCACAAAATCACACTGGCAAGTTAAATACTTACAGTAAAAAAGTAAATATTAAATATGACGGCAAAATGCCATGGAGCTCAGCTGAAGTCTGCAGACACTATGGTAAGCTTTCAAACTAAAATAACAAAATATTGTTCCTGAATGTATCATCCTCAGTCCCATATTCACATGAGTGTTTCAGATCTGCTTCATGCTTTAAGTGTTCACACAGCTCTTCAGCCTGGAGAACCTCAGCTCAGTTTTGGTAACGTCCTTGCTGCCTTCCTGAGTGCTTTCAGCCAAATCTATTTAAAAGCTCAAAGAGTGTCTCCCTGACCTGCCATTTTAAGAATGTCACAGATATAATCACAATTTTTCACTGGTTTTTTCCAAGCATAATCCCGTGTGTCATACCATTACATTCACACTCAGTAAAATGCCCACTTCTGTCTTTCTCTGCTGAACTATCACAAATTGTTATAATAATAATTTTTATTGACTGTGCTAGGTATTTTGTGACTTTTTTTAGGTAGGGAAGACTCGTGCCAGCTGGACATGTAAATGCCGCATCTCTGATAGCATGTGGAACAATAACCACTTTGGCCAATTTTAGTCACTTCATGAGAATTATGCCTTGATCATCTGCCTTGAAATGAGGCAGCACCTAGCACAGAAAGTTGTGCTATTTTCACAGGGTTACCAGACTTAGATTTTAATTAGCTCCAATCTATTAATTAACACCTCTGGTTTCTTCTTTGCTCTTCAGCATTTCAATGTAGGAGTTTTAATCAACTTACCAAGTGGGACAAAGATGATTGTCTGCTATGAATTTATATATTTAAGATCTGTCTCTTAAAAGCATCTAGCAGAAAGATGTGGATGCCCCCAGGAGGGTCTCTGACAGGGGGATAAGGTAGGAGGCTTTTCTACATTTCACACATAGACTCACCTGAGAGCATTTTCTCCAGAGGCACTTGACAGGGAGACATATTTTAGAGCAAGGAGAGACGGTACAGAGAAAGGAACACATATGTAGTACTATATACACATGTTACATGGATACACACACACCTTCCCTACCACGCTCACAGAACTATCCATTAGATTCCCAGATTTCAGCAGCAGCAGGCAACACTGAATAGGAGCTTTTCACATCAGAGACGAGGCTGTCCCTGCCATGCAGGATGCAGAACAACCTTCCAGTAGCTTTCTGGGCAATTAAAGTTGTAAGTTCAGTCAAGTTTGCAAATTTACAGCAAATTTGTTCCTTTTAGGCTTGGTGCTTTTTAGACACAACCCAGCACAGAGGCAGAGCAAAGCTGGAATACCTCCTGAGGCACCTCCCTCCATTCACCTGCATTTGACCTTCTGCTGACTCAAGCCTTGGAAAGAGCTCCGGCAATAACCCAGGGAAGTGGAAAGTCGAGGGGAAAAGGTCCCCATCAGTTCTAGGGCAGCAATGATGTGTTCTGCAAGTACCATGCAAACATCACAGTGTCAGCTGCAAGACTTTTCTGACCCTGACCCTTACTCCTTAAAAATGCCACTTTCATGAGTGAAGCATATTTTTAAAAAATTAGTAAGAAGTAATCTATATTGCTTATAGCAAAGTCACAGGTGGCCTACCTATTTCTATTTAAAAGTAAAATGGCACAATGCAGTCACGGTCACTGTCTTCTGTCCCATTTAGAGCAAAGATAAGCCTGCAGCAAAATGACTTGATACACAGCATGGTTCTGTAACTTTCAGGGCTAGGAGCTCTATTTCTAAATATTAATAAGATGTCCCAAACCTCAGAAGACCTTCATCCATTTTCATTTGGTTTAAGCATTCTTTCCTTCCCTTCCCTCAAAACTGCAGTCTCTGCTCTGAGCTCACTCTCCACATCACCCATCCACAGGCAGCCTCACGCTGCCTGAGAAGCTGCTGAGCACTGAAGCCTCAAGTACACATGTGGCAGACAGAGCAATATGAGTTAACAGAAGGTGTCTGTGCTGTTATAACAATAAAGCCTAGAACTGCTACCCTGATTAAATACAGATCAGCAGCAAAAATTAATTCTCCCTGAGTCTGACCCATGCCGCAGCAATGTGAATGAGCTATTGGTAGATGGGGATAACCTTTCTCCACAGCTGTAATTAGCACGATGGCTTCATCATTACATGGGAATTTAGATTTGTTTGGAGATGGAGGTAAAAAGCCTACTGGGATGCTGGTGACTGCATTCATTACCTACAGAAACATCAGCGTCTAGATCAGGATTGGACACAGACAGCTATAGGCACTGCTGTGAAATTCAAGAGCATGCTTCCTGGACTGCATGTGTGGGACTGGGGACATGCCAGGGACAGACACTAAGCCTGTCCCCTTCAGCACCACAGAACTCCTCCGATTTCTAAGCATCCAAAGCCAACCATTCTCTGGTTCTTTCACCCCACTGTAGCTCACAGTTAACACAACAGAGATGTAGAAAAGTGAGGGTAATGAACTGTAGCTTGAACATCCATATTTCTGCATTCCCTTTCACAATCATAACTCGGATGTGCAAGACTACATTACAATGCAATGCAGCTCAGGGGTGGCAAAGTGAGAAAGCACCTGCAAAGGGCCATGTTTGTTATGTCCACAGTGCCAGGGTGTGTTATCAGTCAGGCAATGCAGGAGCAGCTAAACAACAGGATGAAAGATCACTGCAGTCACCTGCTGCCTGTACCTTACCCCAGCTAGCCCTGATGAGCTCTGTGTTAAGCATATTAGATTGGCATTAAATAGGTCAGTGTGCTCAGACATACTGCTAAGCCCCCCAGCTCAGCCTTCCCACCTGCTGCCTTGCTGAAATCCTCTGATGGAAGGAAACTGAACCTGAGATTTCCCCAGCACAGACCTAATATAAACTCAGTTTAAGCTAATGTCTTTCTTCTTTCTGGCAGAAGGGAGTTCAGCACAGCTGGCCTGTGGACCCAGCAAGCACCAGCCATGCTGCAGAGCCCTCAGAAGAGCAAGCACAGAACTAACTGAGCTGGGCTCCCTCTGCTGCACTGGCAGGACTAGAAATGCTCTTACAGCACAAAGGGCTTTGCAGGGGTGATGGCAGTGAGTCCTCATGGCCCCTCAGCAAGGCCAGTGACGCTGGATTTGCATCTCACTGACCAAAAAGAGGCAGAGAAACAATTTGCATAGGTTGGTGGGAGTTGGCAGCAGTGCTAATGCCAGGAGTCAAGTTCCTGTGCCCAGTTTAACCTGTTGTTCTTTACCTGTGAAAGTAGTGGGGAGCAAAGAGGGGCTGTGAACGATGCCACTTCCTCTCACTCAGCACCCTGTGATCCCAGACTATGGGCAAAGTGCTCGGCTCTGTCTCTCACCTGGGAGTCAGGTTTGACACCCTGAAAACAAACCAAAGTGCCCCTCCAAGGGAAGGGTATGGCCTGATCCTAATACATCTCAGCCTGCTGAGATAAAACAAATCACTGCAAAGTCTTGAGGGCATCAGAGAGAAGCTCTACACTCACACAAGGTCACATCAGACCTGTATCACCCTTCCTCTTTACATCACATTGCTTATGCCCCTGTCCACCTTAGCAGAGCTTCTTTAAAAAGACCAAGACAAAGAGATTCATTCTGCACTTGGTAATGACATCTTTCCTCCTGAAAATAACTGGCAGCAATTCCCACAGCCTTTTTAAACTAATTCACTGCAAGGAAGTTTGCTTTCAGATCATTTCCCATAGTTGCTCCAAAGCAATAAGTTTCCAAAGGCAGCACTACAGCTCCCTCCTACTCACGGCATGAAAAAGTAAACCCACTCTGGGGACAACATTTCCATTTTTTTGCAAAGCAATAAGTCAGAAAATTAATCTAATTTACCCCACTGCCAATCATTTGTATCAGGGCAGGAAAGAATTGCACAGTGTTCCACAAACGCTAATTTTGACCATTTTCAAGGGTTTAGTGTGCTGGAATTGCTCTACAGCACAAAACAGATTGAGAAAACACTTTCCTGGGACTGGCTTTTGAAGGACCATTAGACCTTACAGGACCATAGATATATATCATCACAGTGGACATTTTAAATATATATAAATCATGCTCAGAATGGAGATTTACAAATTCTGCTAGGAATTTGATGAAACCCAAGAGGAAACCTTTCCATCTCCCTGCTGTATGCACATATCAAGTGTCTGAGAAGTGAAGACAGCAAACTGGCTCACTGGAGCTGCTATAAAAAGCCCAAACCCTCCAGGAAATATTCCCAAGTGGGAAGCGATACCCAGGGACACTTTGTGTCATACGCCATTCTCTCATCTCCCCTTTTAAACATTTTTTTAAGAGAAAAGACTATAAAATGTGAAGGAACAGAACACAAACATGCTCAGCCCATGCACATCTCAACTCCAGCGGTCACCTGTGGCCACATTATCCATAAAGCCACCACCACCAAACCCCCAGTGGTTTCCATTTCAGCCACTCTATTGTTCTGACTCACAACCAGGTGAGCCCAGAAGCTGGAGCTGCCTTATTAATGATCCCTTAAACCAGGTTGAAATCAGCTGGACTGGGCCAGACTCTGCACAGAGATGGGTCCCTGCAGAGCAGCTTTGCACAGTGAGCAAACTGCAGGGTGTGCAACCCCTGCAGATCTCCCTGGGTCAGAAGTTTGCTGAGAAACAGGGGTTGGAAGGCAGGGAGGGTTGGTTCATCCCATATGTCAATACATTTCAAAATGTCTATCTGCAAAAGTCAAAGTTAGTTTGGAGGTGGGAGCCCAGTTCTGCAAAATCTTTTTCCATTTCCAAGCTAAGCCTGACCCCAGAGGACATTTAGTCTTTACCAGCCATATATGATGACTTAAAAACCGCAGGTAAGATCACCTCATGACTTCTTTGAAGCACTTGAACATTTTCTGTCGTTTGTCCCTTCATGTACAAGTGAAGTTGTATTGGTAGTTTGAAGCTTGCTATTAAATTAGATCTATTTTTAAACCTCAGGGACCATAATATATGACAAAGCAAACTTTAAGCAGATGAAATCTGTAAGACAACAGAAGCACAGAGGAGGGGACAAGCAATGCTCTAGCAGAGTTACCAGGTAGCTCAGGTATGCCAGTGTAATGCCCCAAGAGGGCACCTAATCACAGATTAAAAATAACCCTATTCCAGAATGATGTCTCCTCTTTCAAGAATAATCACCCTCTTCTGATATGCCATTCAATTCCCTGCTCCAGAAAAATTAAACTTCATAGTGATTATGATTGGAAAGATTTATTTCAGAGATACAAATACAACATTACAAGTTAAAAGGAATCCACAGCATTAAAAAATGCTTGTTGCATTTTTTCCCTGCATATAACCCTCCTTCTAAAACTCTACAAGGCTTCTGACAACGTTGATCTTTTTATTTTTCTTGTGCACAGAGCAGCCTTTCCAAATGTGATGGCTACATAAGCTTTGCAGCTCTGAAAGCCTGTTCTCAGTGCACACCCTTTCTTCTTACAGAGATAGTACAGCTCTATCAGAGTCCTCTCTGCTGGTTATTAAACACACCAGTGGCCACAGCTGTCCCTTCCAACCACAGGTCGCTGCCCAGACCTTTCTGAGGCCATAGGAGATGACTGGACTCAAGATGCTCAGGAGCAGTTTGGGACACATCTCTTCTTGTCCAGCCCAGTAAAGGCTCTGTGAGTGGGAAGGGGAGGTGTGAGGCACAGGCAGGACCCTTGGCTGACAGACACAGTGCAGCTCTGTCATGGGGGAAAAACCCTTCCCAGAGAGCTGTTATGTGCTGGAATACCAGCACTGAGTAAATCATGGGTTTGACAGCATGGCCGGAGGACATGGTGTGGAAAGATCTGCAAAAGCAACACTGGCCCAGCAGTCCCGGCCTGGCAATGCAGCAGCAATAGCAACAAAATTCCTGTGAGTCCCCTCAGTTGCATGGTACCATCTATTTCTACTCTTCCTTCCCTGCAGCCCCCCTAAGAACCCAGAAGCACCCCAGTGGTCAGGCTCCTTGCCTTGAATCGTCTCACCAGTCCTGCTAATTCATCTCAGCACAGACTTATTGATCTCAGAAGGGGAAATTTTTTCCATCATGACAAGACTTCAGCAGCAGACCACATAGGGTTTTTAATCAAACTATGCTTATCATCTAAACATGTTAAGAAATCCACCTAAGCTGTTCTCTATTCAAGCAAATGGAAATCTATTAAGAACATTAAAAATTCCTGGGTTTTTTTTTGCTAAGGTCTAATAAGATCCTCATAGTAAGAATCATTTCTTCCTCTCTCTACTTCCTTCGTCCCTCCCACAAAGTATTACCTGATTTATGCCTGGCTGTTAGTCCACAGAAAAGCAAAGCATAACCCAGAGCCCAGGGCACACCTGCCTACAAATTACATAAAATAATCTGTCAGGCTGTGTCACTAGCTTGGCACCAATCCCCACCCCAACTGCAAGGGCAGTAAGGAATCCAGCCTTGCTTTGCTAATGTGGCATGTCCAAAGGGGTTGGACACAAGGATGGAACTCAGCTTTTGTGGATGTCTGCTTGGGCTGTGCTGCTGAAGTGATCCAGGGGTCCCTTTTAAGCAGAAAGGGAGTGATGTTGTTTGCCCTGTGGGTGTACACACACCAACTGCAAGCACGCACAGCTTGTCAAACAGACTTGTCATTCCTGAGAAAAGGCAATTGTCCAGGTGGGGATACAGCTCACAGACTGCCAGACACAGGACACTAATACCTCCCAGGGTCCTTGGTGGGCAGTGAGGGAACACTGCTGCAGGCACTGCACCAGCACATGGCCAGAGGCCACTCCTGCCCTGGAGCACCTGCAAAGAAGGAGGAAAAACAAGAAGCCAAACCAGGAGCTGCAGTCAGAAACTTAATACCTTTGCACCAAGCTCCTCCACTCTCTGAAGATGGAGATTCAATCATGAATAAAAATAGGAGGGGAGAGGGCCTGTTGAGGAAAATAAATGTATTTTTCTGAAAATCAAGAGCTTCTGGTTAGCTTCTCTTAATTCTTAACCTAGGAGAATAAGACACAACAGCACTTTTCTGCAATAGATTAATCGCATTTTTTAAATGCAAGGCTGCTCTCTGTAGGACTGGAGAAGCCCTGCTTGTTGTTTGCAACCCATTAAAGCCCTGTCAGGCAGCAGTTGGTGCTTTTCCAGTATCAGCAGCACACCAGGCCCACTGTCTGGGAGTTAAAAATCAGTTTATTAAAAAAAGTAGCAGTTTATTTTACAGCCTCAGAAAGCACTATCTAGATTTTTCCCTTGATAAGTGAAGCAGCTGTTCTGCCCAACTCAGAGCCAGGACTAAAAACAATTCTCCTGCATGGGATGCTGATTTTTTTTCTTTAATTCTGGCTAGAGTTTTGTTTCATAACATGCAGCTATTTATATGAATTATACTAGTTACAGCACAGAAGCACATACCACTTCAGAGTAATGGCACACCTGGTTCAGAACAGGGAGTGAGTGCCCTGCAAACATCTCTCTGCTACAGGGAGAAAGGATCCATCGCACACGTACCAGCACCTCGGGTCCATGTAGTTCCCTTTCAGCAAATCACCACTTCCTATCCAAGACTGCTTGGAAAATGTTCCAATTTCACTGGTCTAAAACACAAGTTTACACAAGGTGTCCACGTGCAGCTTCACACAGGCATGTCCTTTGTCACAAGAACGTGTCTCCCTCACTCATAAGCAGAGGTTAACTCAGTCAGTCTGTGTGTTTGTGCAGCCTCGTGGGTGCATTTTGTAGCCAAGGCCAAGCTCTTCACTGCCGCTGGCTCTGCACAGGGCAGGTTGGCTTTGCCCAACTCACCTCACTGAAAACAAGCTTAGCGACCTCCCCAGGAGCTAATGGCTTCACTGAATCAATCTGCAGGCTTAACATAGATAAATTAAATATTTCAGTACATAAACTCAAGTCAAAAGATAATCTCCAGACCATCCTGTCCAGAGGAATTGGCTCTATTTTATTTTATCTTGCTTCACTCGGATCTCACAGCACCTTTACCTCCTGTACAGGCAGCCTGAAGACAAACACACAGAGCACTTCAATTATAAATCCTGCCATATGTTTGATAATGGATTTCGGATGCATTCACACTGAAGAGTAGGGATGAAAATGAAGTATCTCCTTTCCCCTTCTGAAATATTATCACGTGTGTCACCATGGATGTCAGTTTTGTCACTGACATCTATTCAGTCCCCTCAGGACACGTTCTGCTTAGTTGTAACAACTCTCTAGGAAAAATGCAAAAAATTTTCTTCCAAAGAAGAATTTGAGCCAAGAAAATCACACTTCTTAGCCAAACAAACTAACAATTTAGAAACTGCCATATTGAAATTCAGCTCCTAATACTTTATTGGACTGCCGAGGGAGCAAGTGCCAAGCAGGAGAGCTCTTCATGAATTCACAAGGTCAGAAACACAGAGACAGCCTATACAAATTGCTGGCCAGGATCAATGTAGAGCAAGAAGTGCAAGGAATGCTACAAAACTGAGCTTCAGCAGTCTTCCAAATACAAATCCCAAATGTATTTCTGAATCAAATGGCTACATTAACACCATCAGACTGGCCAGGCAGAGTACCGACTCCAAGGGAGAAGATGCTCCATGTCAATTTTCTTGCTATGCACTAAAAAAAAGTTTCAATTCACTTTACCATCCTTTAAACCACAATTATAAAATAAATTTCATGTAAACAGCACTGGGCAAAATCACATTCCTTCTCCTGCTTCTAAGGTGTGTCAGACACAGGTTCTCCAGGTTGCTCAGACACTCAAGTCACACACATTTACTCAGAGCTGAGTCACCTTTCCACACCTGGACTCCAGTGCTCCAGGAAACTGGGGTAGAGTAAGCCTGCCCTGCTTGTCTGCTTTACAGCAGACAAAAAAACATGAACATGAACCTGTTGCATGTAAGAAGTAACAAAGTCCTACATCCCATGCTAAGGTCCATGACTTTGCCTCAAAAGTCGGAACTCTGCCAACCTGAAGCTAATAACCCAAGAGATGCTGTCACATATGGCAAGGCACGTGGAATCAGCAAGATCATTACAATCGATGAATGTTACTCCTATAAATATTTACCAAAGGCTTCGTCCTCATTTAGATAAACAACTATATGATATCCTGTAAGTAACATTTTAACCAAGCCTATTTTCTGAAGCCTCTTTATACAGTAAGGAGACTTCTGCCTGTTAATTATATAAACTGCCTTACTTCAGTAGTGCTCACTAGCAAAGAACACGCACTTGAACAATACTTTTAATCAAAAAAACAACAAAAGCAAAAACCCGAATCCACTGTTTTTTCCTGATGCTGCCTGTTGCTGGAAGTCAGGACAATAGCAAGAGAAGTGCTGACACCTACAGGGCAAGACATCTCTCTGTCTAGAAACCTCTATCTGTTTTAGTCCTACTACATCACTCACATTGTGCAGTACAATTAAACAAATTTTTTAAAGTTTATTTGCAGCACAAATTAAACAAACAAAAATATGGCTTCAGAGTATGACAGCTACTTGATCTGATTTAATTTACAAATGACTGGAGTACTACCTCATGCATTTTTCAATGGGATTTTTTTTTATACATCTGGTGAGCATACAACCCAGGCTAATTCATGCTGCCTGAAGCTCAGAAGGATGAAAAAATTAGCCATGAGAGTACTTTCCAATTCCATTTCTACTTTCCAGTCTGCTCCCACCCTTGGAACTTCTCATTTTTGCATCTAGCTTCTTTCCCTTTTTTTTTTTTTTTTTTTTTTTTTTTTTTTTTGGGGGGGGGGGGTGGGGGCTGGGG